>BJCM01263932.1:0-18751 GCA_018326385.1 Flaveria bidentis
TTATTATTATATATCTTCATACTTATAAATGTTGTTAGATCTATTAATATATTACTAATTACCAACTTTATTATGTTTAATGGGTTGTATAATACGTTTAAGAGGTTGTATCTACCTTTCTCTTCTTTTGTAATTATTAATTTCTTTCTTATTTTAATCCGTTACTTTTTACTTTAACAATTTGACCCCAATATTTTTTTTTAATTTCAACTATTGTCTCTTATAGTATTCATATTTTATATATTTTTTTTTGTTTTACGGTTCAGTTTGAATTTTACGAGTTCACGCACCGCATGCGTGTGTGGTTCAACGTTTTTACCTTTATATTTTCCCCGTTTAATGACCACGCTGTAACGCGCTGGTTCTAGATCGACTTACTTATTATTTTATATGATTTACGATCCACCTACGTGGTTTAACATTTCTACAATACTTTTCATTCTTTTTTTTTCTTACTATGAGCTTTTTGTATGTCAATTGTCACTGGTGGTGGTGCGCCATTAGTGCTACTTGATACTGTTTTACGCCCCCGCTGCAAAGCAAGGGGCTTAAGACTAGTTTAGTATTATTTACCAAAAGATAAAAGATTAATAGTTTAAATCCTATATATTTAGTAAAATATTATCATCTCAAGGGACATCTGTCTCTATTAGAAAGATAGAGAGTCCATTAGTCCATATATTAATTATTTAGTATTATCGTCTTAAGGGCATATTAAAAAAATTATATACTTCGGTTAAATAAATCAAGAGTTCAAATTAAGTAATTAGTATTGTCGTCTAAAGGGGACATCACTCTCAGTAAGGACAATAATGTTATTTTTTATGTTAAAGATATCGGAAGTTCACGTTTCTAAAGATGCAATTAAAGACGATTTATTAATAAGATTAAAAAACACGATATTTTATTGTATAAATGGTTAATATCAATACGATTATTAATATTGAGAGTTTAGATACACGTTAGCTGGTGAATACGAGTACATATGAATTTTTTTAACTAAAAAATAAAATATTATCGAATCTACAGGTTTTTAGTGGATGATGTACCAATCAGGGTGTTCAAGAATAGCAAAGATTTAGGAGTGAGATTCCCCTTCAACCAACCAATGAAGATCTACTCGAGCCTATGGAACGCTGACGATTGGGCTACGAGAGGTGGGTTGGAGAAGACCGATTGGTCAAAGGCCCCATTCATCGCTCACTACAAAAACTTCCACATCGACGGCTGTGAGTCATCAGTGAACGCAAAGTACTGTCAAACTCAAGGCAAAAGATGGTGGGATCAGAAGGAGTTTCAAGACCTTGATGCTAATCAATGGCGTAGGCTTCGATGGGTGCGAAAGAAGTTCACCATTTACAACTACTGCACTGATCGAAAAAGGTTTCCCACGATGGCACCCGAGTGTAAGAGAGATCGAGATGTTTGATTTGTGTTGGATTCTATGTATTTTTGGTTAATTTGTATTGGTTCGTTTTACGATATGTGTTTTTAAATTAAGGGGCAGATTTTATGATGTGGTGGTTATTAACTTATTATATATGAATCTTAATTTCTATGTTGTGGATGTGATGTTTATTTTTCTTTGGTGTTGCGTCGTTTTCGACTTTTCGGTGTTTGAAATTGAAATTTTAGTGATTATAAAAAGGGTTGTCTCCCCATGTGTTGAGACTTGAGATGGATGAAATATTAATTAATTATTAAATAAGTTTAGTGAACAATTTATTGCATACACATAAAAAATAGACTTATTTAATATGAAGAGAATATAAGAACTATCATCTATTAATAATTACTCTCTATAAAAAGTTAGTGGGTTTAACCTGTATAAAATAGATAGTGTGTGCTTGTTGTAAAAAAAATCTATTACTAATTAAACTATGATTGATTTAATGTTATCCAGTCATGTATGATTTTGATGCACACCGCTCACACAGGATATGTATATGACATAAGGTGCCAGTCCCTTAACCTTACATTATGCCTCATTCTTAAGTAAAATTGTCTATTTCAACCCTTTTAGTTAAATTAATAGATGGATTGTATTTTATCTTGAAATACTTACATAAACAGATTTTAGCTAAAAGTAAATACGGTGAGATTTTTATTTATGATACATCAATCCACTATACAAATTGGTCAAATAATCACATTACTACTACAATCATAAAATTGTAAGCAAAAGTGCAAAAGTGTTGGTGTGCCTAACCAACGCGACTAGGTGCGTTTGGAAGTTGTACTAAAACTGATTTGTTTATATTACATATGTTATTTACTCCATAATTTTCGTTATAACCCTATTTGTAATGTCAACATTTTATGTATTTTGTTGTTTCAAGAAACTTTATTTTATACTTTGTTATTTTTAAATATCATTACGCTACATGTATTTTGTTGGTTATTCTTTGAACCAAACATTTTAGTGGGCTATGGGGGCCTTCCCCTGTATCGAACGTACAGGGGGCGTGGCAAAAACGGTTATAGCTACTACATGTTTGACTCTAGAAGACAAAGTGTTTTATGATCTTAAACAGATGCTTACACAGAGCAGTAGTCTAGACGTCTAGTGCAACATGAACTTGCTAGACATGAGGCTTCTAAGTAAAATCTGGTTCGTTTCCTGATAGACCACCGAGACAAAATGACTCGTTTTTTGCACATTGAGGTGGTTATTAAATACAACTCCATGCTTAACTATCTTTATAATGAGATACTAACAGAATTTACGTGAAATGTTAGCAACCAAACGTGTTAACCTTGTAACTAAAGTAAACTTACAATCGGTTTTAACAAAAGTAATACAACTTTAGAAGAACATGACTCTGACAAAAAGTAAACACATTCATGACATTTATAAGCTGATCGTAAATTCCAAACATAAAAAATGATAAGAATGTGCAGTTTGTTGGAAGTACGTAATGGTTGGATTAATTGTCGTAACTTTTTTTGACTCTGACAAAAAGTAAACACATTCATGACATTCATAAGCTGATCGTAAATTCTAAACATAAAAAATGACTGACAAAAAGTAAACACATTCATGCCATTCATAAGCTGATCGTAAATTCTACACATAAAAAATGACAAGAACATGCAGTTTGTTGGAAGTACGTAATGGTTGGATTAATTGTCGTAAATTTTTTTGAGCGGCAAATATGTGACTTTACTTTAAAAAATAGATTTTATTTTAATCGAGTACACCTGTTTGTTTCCTAACCAATATTACACCCCTAATTATTGTCAGTTATCCTTCAAAAATGTGCAATTTGTTGGAAATAAGGAATAGTTGGATTAGTGATGTCATTTATCCTTCTCACGGTGACAAAATCCAAATAATGTTTAACCACCAGTCAACATGTCTCTATATCCACTCTCTCCATATATGCAATGGTTAAAAGGTATGGAGAGACAATATAAACCGTATTACATATGTATAATAAATAAGGTATGAGAATTACACACTAAAATAACAATACCCAAACACTTTGTAGGAATTCCGATAAAAAGAACTTTCTAGTTCATTACAAAAATGATCATGAACGCTTTTAATTTTGACATGAAACAAATCTTTTTATGATAAACTAAAAATAGTGCACAAAGCCACTCTTTTTATTGACCTTACAAACCAAACACAAACATTGACTGATCGTCTCATTCTTAAAACCACAAACAGTATATGCTACTGCCTACTACTATGCCACCATCGGCACCAAAAAGATCTTATTCTAATAAGAATATAACAGGCTAAAGCTTGTAAGGTTACCAAAAACTCAAGCTTTAGGTGATTAGCTCAAAATAGGAGCCATCCTTAAGCTTCGACAAGCTCGAATTTTAGACAATTAGCTCAAAATAGAGCCATCCTTGAGCTTAGACAAGCTCAAATTTTGGATGGTGAGCTCAATATAGAAGCCATCCTTGCGCTTAGACAAGCTCGAATTTTGACAATGAGCTCAAAATAGAGCCCATCCCGGAGCTTAGACAAGCTCAAATTTTAGACGGTGAGCTCAATATAGAAGCAATCCTTGAGCTTAGAGAAGCTCGAATTTTAGATGGTGAGCTCAATACAAAATCCATACTTAAGCTTAGACAAGCTCGAATTTTATACAGTGAGCTGAAAACAAAAGCTCTCCTTGAGCTTAGAGAGACTTGAGATTTACATGAACTTAAACAAGCTGGAGCTTTAGACAATGAGCTCAGAATAGAAGTTGTACTAAAGCTTAGCATATCTCAAAGCTAAACTTAAACAGGGAGTAACATAAGTAGTCCTAAAAATAAGGTTAACCAACTGATTACCAGAATATGTCAGAATTCAACAAAAGTTCAATGAAGCTCTAACAACCAAATAAGAGAGATACATTTCAGTATAGCCAAAACAAAACTAAAATCAAAGATTCACAACAGAACATATTACAGCCCAGGAAAATAACAAGGGTATGGAAAAACAAAATCATGAACACACAGATGATACCAAAGATCCAAAATTTCAGTCTTTACAAGAACATAACAAATGTTACTGTTACCAAACTAACATTTAAGATCCACCAAAAAGATAAACAGTAAGAAGCTAGCATAAAAGACTCAACTTATAATTAGGTTCAGATTCATACCATCATCGTTGATCAATCACCCTTCCTCCTGAACGAGCATCCTTCAGTGAGTCTAGCACGACCACCAGTCGGCTGGCACAACACCGTTTGACAGTTCCCACAGACCACCACCGTTTGCGAGTGGCTAAACACAGTTGTTCTGTTAACCAAATTCAAATTAGGTTTTACTTCAAGCAACAATTTAAGCACAAAACAAGCAATAATTCAACAGAAATGCTTACATATTGAAGCATCCTTGACACTTGACATCCTGTAGAGGTGCAATCAAACATAATTAGAAGTTAGAACACACTCTGATTGAATTAGCAATTTAGCATGTTGTATGATGAAATTTAGACTGAAGAACAGCAAAATCGTTTGAAATTACCATGAAGAACGAGTTTGGAGACTGTACGAGACGCTTCAGCTTGTGCTTCCTCTTCTCCAACTCAGCTGGAGGATTGAGCAGATCGACATCGTTTGGCAAAACCTGCAGATTCCATTCGATCGATTGCATCAGTGAGTAATATCTGCAACATATTCACGTATACAACGCTCAATGGATGATTGTTTACCATATTGATTTGAGATTTGTGGACAGGATGATGGTGTTGAGGACGAAGATGCAGCAGCTCGCAAAAACCCTAGATAAAGTTGAGATTGGCGAAGATGGTATTTATATATGGCTCTGGAGTGCGTGACAACCGTTCGATGTTGTTTGCTTTTGTTATTGGCCGTTGGATCTAGGGCGAGATTGGTCAGTGAGCGCTTTAATGTGCTTCGGGGTTAAGTGGCCTACGTGTTGGACCGTAGATGTGTGGAACCGAGTATCTAATCTAACAGGTTTCTATGGATGCAGGCCCATTCGCGTTTGTATATTCGTAACTTGCTGGTATTAAAACACCATGTTAAATAGTGAAAAGGTTTAAATACGAAATGTTATCACGGACTTACGTCATGATGAGACTCTGATAGCATTCATAACTTTTCAGAAAAAAAATAGATGTTGTTGGTAACATTCGAAATCTTATATGAATAAAATATGTGTTACCGTAAATAAAATTAATGTTAAATTATTGTCGTTGGAAGGGGATGTTGATTGTATATGTTACTTTAAATAGTCAACATGAAAATTGGACGATGTTAATAACAATAAAACTTTATAATAAAAAAAAATTTAA
This sequence comes from Flaveria bidentis, assembly GCA_018326385.1. Taxonomy (NCBI): domain Eukaryota; kingdom Viridiplantae; phylum Streptophyta; class Magnoliopsida; order Asterales; family Asteraceae; genus Flaveria; species Flaveria bidentis. Next base: position 5,768 of record BJCM01263932.1, read on the forward strand.
ATTGTTCCTGACTCCTACGTTGTAATGAATTACTTGATAATATTCATAACATCATGTAAAAACAAAGACGTTATGCACAACTCATGTATAGTAGATACAAATGCCTATACGACTAATAGTCGAATGCCTATGCAAGTGGGTGGGGAGACTGTTTTGAGGTTTGGGCATCTCTACAAGGGAGTGTAGTCGTTCGACTATGAAAAATAAAATAACATTAGAGCTGGAGGCGACTCTGATGCAATTGTCACAGGGGTGTCGCTTCCTTTATGGGGTTATGACATTGGCAGGTTCCGGGGAGGGGGTATCTTTACCGAACACGCGCTACACTTTTATTAGATAAAACATAAAGGCGGGTGTTCTTTCACATAGACGTTGGTGCCTAACTGATCAAAGATATAAAGTTTATGTGTTCTATTAATTTCAAGCTAGTTGCGGTAAGCAGGATGTAAAAAACTAGAGATTGTGTCTACTTGCAATTTATTAGTTGGAACTAGCATAATTGGAAACCTATATTGATTTATTGTAGTGGGGAACAATTATTAATAGCAAAATCTAAGTAGTAACTTTAACAGTATATGAAAAAGATGATCATAACTAGTTTCAAGTATGATAACTCAACGTGCAAATCAAGTTACCTAAATGAATTAGAATGTTATTTGGACATAACCTTGATCAGCCTAATAGATCAATGACTAATGACTATGTCTGCAAATTGTATAACTTCTTGCTTAACGATTGAAGTCCCGGTAAAGTTAGACTGCAAAAAAAGATGACAACAAGCACTTATCGGCACATTAACATGACACGACTAACATATATGATTAATCGTTTAACAACCAGAAAACCAATAAAGTTGACACGTAAGAAGTGAACTTAAATATCATGTATTTCAATAACAATAATGAAAACAATCACATGAGAACACATAGTTCACCAAACAATCACACAAACCCAAATGATTTCATGTCTAACTCGATTAAGAACTTGAATTAAGCAAATTTAGTAGACAAAATTTACACCCGGTTGTGATCACGGGTGATCACGTTGAGCATAGTCATGATGAAAACATATGATTTTGAGAAGTAATTACAAGATATTTCACGTAGAAATGCTATGTCACAAAGTCTTATTTGTTCTCCTATCCTCCTAAATGTCCCTCGTAGAAAAGTTAAACCTTTCCAAACTCATGTGTTGCGTCGAGTTACGAAATAATATTCGAAACTTTATGTAAAAGCAAAGCCGCTAGGCACAACCCTTGTATAGTAGGGTCGACACCTATACAACAAAGGTTCGGGTGCCTCTACTATGAAAATAAAATAAAATAATATCAGAGTCGGTTGCAAATGCGACACAACTGTTATATGGTGTCGATACCTTTATGGAGGTTATGACGTTTTCGGGTTGGGGGGAAGTTTTTACTGGACATGCGTTAAGTTTTTTTTTTTGTTAAGACTTAAAGGTGGATGCCCTTTCTCATAGACGTAAGTTGACGCCTTATCGATCAAATAATTAAAATTTGCGTGTTCTATTCACCTCAAGCTAGTGGTTCAAGTGGAAGGTGGGAGGTTTTGTCTCCATCGTAGGTTTAAGGTTTAAACATTAACTGATAAATTATTACTAACTTAGTGTTACTAGCTTTTAACCTCTAACATGTCGTTCGGTGTTAAATTCATAATAAATCAGTGGATGATGTCTACTTTCAAGATTAGTTGGAACAAACATAACTTAAATTATAAGATAAAGAAGATATGATCTGCAAACTTTTTGTAATAATAAACACATCATAATGATATGTTTGAATTTTACAAACCGTTAACACTAAAAATTATAAGATAAAGAAAATAAAGTGTGTCAGATAACAAATTGTTAAATAAATGATTTTAAAAGTATGAATAACTAAATTCGAGGAGACGGAAATGTAAATTATAACGATTTAAAAGAATCTTATGTTATTAAACACAATCGTGCGTAACAGAGTTCCACATCATACGTCATGTAAAACTGGTTAGTGATCGCGTTTTAACATGTAGCATAACTAGTATCATTAACCTTGTGAGCGTTAACACGAAACGGTTCCGAACAACAATGGTTTTAAACTTTTGATAAACCTTTTAGACAGGCGTTGAAAGATCCATAGTGGGTCCAGTGAAACTACAATCCAACGGTGGTGAGTCTCGCAACCACGTCACTCACCCCCCACAGATCAAACCCACACACTCCTCACTTCCGACTCAACTCTTAAGTATTAACAGCACCGTACTCCGATCCCATTTTCCGATCCCATTTTCCGATCAAACCCTCACCGGCGAACATGCTTCCGCCGGAGCTCCAATCTCGCTCCTACCGTCCGTACATATCCCCCTCCGTCAGCGCCCCCACCTTCACCACTACCTTCAACAACAACCACTCCCCCAATCGGAACCCTAGCCCTATTATTCACACCAACGGCAGCAACAGCAGCATTAGTAACCGTAGATCGTTAAAAAACTCTCGTTTTTCTCCGGCGAGTTTTGTTCACAACGCTAGGATTGCGATCGCACTGGTGCCGTGTGCTGCTTTTCTCCTCGACCTCGGTGGTACTCCGGTGGTCGCTGTTGTAACGTTAGGGCTTATGGTCGCTTACATTCTGGACTCGTTGAACTTTAAGTCTGGTTCGTTTTTCGCCGTGTGGTTTTCTCTTCTGTCTGCACAGATTGCTTTCTTCTTTAGTTCGTCTCTGTTTTTGACGTTTAATTCTGTGATCATCGGGTTACTTGCGTGTTTCGTATGTGGTTTGGCTAATTTTCTGATTGGTGTGTGGGCGTCTCTGCAGTTTAAGTGGATTCAGATTGAGTATCCGACTATTGTTCTTGCGCTTGAACGGTTGCTCTTTGCTTGTATTCCGTTTGTAGCTTCGGTGCTTTTTAGTTGGGCTACTGTTTCTGCTGTTGGTATGGTTAATGCTTCGTACTATCACATGACGTTTAATTGTGTTTTCTACTGGTTGTATTCTATTCCTCGGGTTTCATCGTTTAAGTTGAAGGAGGAAGTGAGTTACCATGGGGGAGAGGTTCCTGATGATAATCTTATCCTTGGGCAGCTCGAGAGTTGCTTGCATACGCTGAATCTCTTGTTCTTTCCTTTGATGTTTCACATTGCGTCACACTATTCGATTATGTTTTCATCTGCTTCTGCAGTTTGTGACTTGTTCCTTCTCTTTTTCATTCCCTTTTTGTTTCAATTGTATGCCTCCACCAGAGGGGCTCTATGGTGGGTGACTAAGAGTGAGCATCAGTTACGGAGTATTAGAGTTGTGAATGGTGCTGTTGCTTTGGTTGTTGTTGTTGTTTGCTTGGAGGTCAGAGTTGTTTTCCATTCATTTGCGCGGTACATTCAGGTTCCTTGGCCATTGAATTATCTTCTTGTCACCGTCACAATGCTAGGAGGGGCTGCTGGTGCTGGTGCATATGAAATGGGCATGATTGGTGACACTTCTAGTTCATTGGCTTTTACTGGTTTGGCCGTCTTTGTGAGCGCTGCTGGAGCAATCGTTGTGGGATTTCCTGTGTTGGTACACAATCCTCAAGCAAATGCTAATTATAAGTGTTAATGTTATAATTTATGTGTATGCAAACCTCTGTCATCTAACTGCCAGTTATGCCTTGTTTTATAGTTTTGCATTGGTCCTTTACCCAGGTCGTATAAAGTAGTTAAGTTGTCTTCCTTTTGCCACCAAGGTACGAGTGTTGCTCTAATTGAAAAGCGGACTAGCCAATCCTTTCAATTTTCTACTGATTGGCAATGAAGTGGGTTTAATGAAATTAAGCCTAACAATTTATGTGGACCAAAAAGGGTTTACTGCTTCAGTGCTTTAGTGGCTAATTGAATTAGTTATCTAAATTATACCCGCTATCTTTCATAGTTTGTGCCAAGGGGCAAACCCAAGCTAAACTATCAACAGCCCAACGAATTTCTTAAATTAGTTCCAGATGTGAATTTCTTAATTATTGGAAGAATAGTTCCCAAATAAACTTATCAGATATTATTGTGCTAGTTATATAGTATGAGTGTCATTATCATCCATTCATCAGTATCTTTACTATAAATAAAATGAAACCTGAAGGCTAAAGCATTCAAATAACCTCAAGTGACTAAATGATTTGGAAGCTTTCTTTTTATATATCGATTTATGAAACAATCAACCTTGTTAGGATGCTTTAGGTTATGTTAGGTGCCATATATAAGAGATTCTTGGCATTCTAGTTGTTTGATTCCCTGGTTTCTTCGTCATTTTTGTCCAACACTATTGTTTGGTTTGCTGTTTTTAATAAGAAGGGAGCTTTGAATCACTAGTTTGTTTTGTGACTCCTTCTCCAGAATCTATCTTTTGGTTTCTTATTGTTTGTGAAAGGGGATACTTCAGCATTTTCACAGTTATAAGGGTATAGCCGTATAGTACATAGAGAAAGTACCAACTGGCAAACATGGAGGCTAAGAAAATCACAGGAGAAGCTAGTGTCAAATCGTATTGTTGTTGCATTAAGAAAGCATGAAATTGGTTATGCTTAGGGTCAAGTTGTACACATTTCTTCTCGAGGATAGGCATATATTGCTTACTACAGTGGCTAACCTATCCTTATAACATGAATGTTATGCAAATTGAGGGAGTTTTGGTCCTTGTATATATGAATAAAGAAGATTTAAAAACTGCATGAGTCATCCAATGATTGAGCTTAGGAGCAAAGATAATTTATGGGAGTGGGTTAGGTCAAGTTATGGGATCAATTCTTTAAAAAAATTAATATGGTCTTACGAAAGAGGATGAAGAAGGGCTTAATAACAGGACCAACTTGTTAAGAACATAAACAACTCATGGAAAGATGCACCACAATTAGATCACTGTTGCTTCTAAGTTATAACAACCATGGAACCTGATTAAATACAGCAGTGTAAATGAGAAAAGCCGTACCCAATAACATCTTCTGATCAGTTATAAGCTGTTTGTTTAGAGCGCAATAAAGTTAGACATTGGTCCTTACAAACTACAACTAGATATATAGGTTAAACATTTTTCTTTAGTGATATATATCACCCTCAACCGCAAAAGAATGAGGAATACAGTCAATGAAGTGGATGCAAAAGCAAAATAGGAACATCATCCAGTTTTGTAGAACAACTGTTTGGAATCTATAGAAATAGATAAATTCTAAAACTATTGCAACATCTAGATTGGTCAAAAAGGTATAGTTTGTTAACTTTTATGCATGATAAATCGCAATAACTGTTGGGTCCTGTTAATATAAGTGCACTTGCTGGACTAATAGGTTGCAGGGAGCCATTCTGCATTTTCTTATAACAGAAAAAAGGAAAAAAAGAGAATCAGTTTGCAATGAATAAATTAGAATTTACAGCTTGCATTTTATGCCTGGAAAGTAGGCGTGATGCTACAGTACATTATTTCCCCAAAATTGTATATGTACTTATTGTATTCAAGCATACATGTATTTTTTCTTCATTGTATTGCATGATTCAGTCTGAAACTGTGTTCACTTTTGTTATTTAAGTATGTGAAGTATGAACTATAAAGAACATATTTGTTTATTGGTTTCTTTTAGACTACGTGTAGTCTTGAAATTTTTCATGCAAAAAGAAAATGTTTTTCAACTTTCCATTACCCTGTTGCAGTTCATTCCACTTCCTGCTGTTGCTGGATTCTATTTAGCTCGCTTTTTCACAAAGAAAAATCTCTCATCATATTTTGCATTTGTTTTGCTCGGGAGCTTAATGGTGACATGGTTTGTATATCATAATTTCGGGGATCTCAATATCTGGCTAGCAGGCATGTCATTAAAATCCTTCTGTAAGCTTATAGTTGCTGATGTCATCTTAGCAATGGCTGTTCCCGGTCTAGCTCTTCTTCCACAAAAGCTTCATTACTTAACAGAAGTCTGTTTAATTGCTCACGCGTTACTTTTGTTCCACATTGAGAATCGTTTTTATACATATTCTGGCATTTATTACTATAGTTTTGATGACGAGGTCATGTACCCAAGTTACATGGTTGTTCTAACAACTTTTGTGGGGTTGGCTCTTGTGAGAAGACTTTCTGTTGACCACTGCATTGGACCAAAAGCTGTTTGGGTGCTAACTTGCTTGTATTCATCAAAGCTGTCCATGTTGTTTATGACATCAAAAGCTGCTTTATGGGCATCAGCCATTCTTCTGTTGGCTGTTTCTCCCCCATTGCTTCTATACAAGTATTTGCTTCACCTTAATTCTCTATTATTTTGGATGTCAATTTTACATTTTTTAAACTTTTTAATATTTTGCAGGGATCGCTCAAGAACAGCATCAAAGATGAAACCGTGGCAAGGATATTCACATGCTGCAATTTTTGCTTTGTCAGTCTGGTTTTGTCGTGAGACAATCTTTGAAGCTTTGCAGTGGTGGAATGGTAGATCACCATCTGGCGGGTTACTTTTGGGATTTTGTATACTTTTGACGGGATTGGCTTGTGTTCCCATTGTTGCTCTCCACTTTTCGCATGTCATGGTAAAAAATCCTCATCTTATTCTTTCACATGTTGTCCTGGTGGCAACATGAACAACTTGGTTTGATCACAAACATTTTACATACCATTTTGTCTATTATTAGAAAAAAGTTCATATGTTAAATATGATAACATAAATTATTATATTATCGTTTTTTAAAATAAAATATAGGAAGCTGTAAGCATTAAAGGTACACTAGCATGAGTTTTAACCCATGGGGATAAACCATAATCAAATCAATCCATGCATATATAAATGGGTTCAAGTTACCAACTCGTGTTTCTGTTCTTGGCCATCTTTTAATGGGGCATAGCGCGTGTGTGTGTGGGTATATACTCTTCTAAATGCTCAAAATTTTAATATATATCCTAATTAAATTTCATAGTATCATATTTACCAGCTTAAACACTAATAAATTCTATCTAATTACTCCGTCGTTAATAAAATAGATCCAGTTACCTATTTCCCTGAATAAACAAAAAGAACATAAGCACTGAGATGATTCACAGTAATAACATTGCTTTTCTGTTTATCATTGCTTTTCTAGTTATTTATCCAGTAAAACAAAGCTAGTATAAGTAATGGAATATATCTATTTTCTGTGAAATCGCCATATATGATAACGTTTAGTGTTTTATAAGGGTAGATACGACAAGAAAGATATATATGAAATTCTCTCCTTTTAGTGCTGTCTTAAGCTGATTAATGTTCGTAACTACAATGCTAACTTTTTATTAATCCTGTTATTGTATGCAGTCTGCTAAGAGAAGCTTGGTACTACTTATAGCAACCGGACTCCTTTTTATCTTCATGCAACCACCACTACCATCTTCATGGACATACCATTCTGAATTAATCAAAGCCGCCCGTCAATCATCTGATGACATCTCAATATACGGTTTCATCACATCAAAGCCTACATGGCCATCATGGCTGTTGATCTCATCCATTCTCCTCGCACTTTCTGCACTCACCTCCATTATTCCCATCAGATACATAGTCGAGTTAAGAGCAATGTTCTCAATTGCAATGGGAATCGCTCTTGGTGTTTATATATCTGCAGAATATTTCCTTCAAGCAACCCTTTTACACATTCTTATCGTCACAACCATGGTTTGTACCTCTGTGTTTGTGGTCTTCACCCACCTTCCATCTGCTTCAAGCACCAAGGTCTTACCATGGGTGTTTGCTTTACTGGTGGCTCTATTTCCAGTCACATATTTGCTAGAGGGACAGATCAGGGTCAAGACCATCTTAGACGAGAGTGGGGTCGATGCCATGGGTGAGGAAGATAGTAAGTTGACCGCCTTGCTAGCAGTTGAGGGTGCAAGAACATCTCTTTTAGGTTTGTATGCTGCTATTTTTATGTTAATTGCACTCGAGATCAAGTTTGAGCTGGCATCACTCATGCGAGAAAAAGTCAACAAGAGTGGTGGTCTCAAACATAGTCAATCTGGTCAAAGTAGCAACTCTCTTGCTACTTTCCCCCCTAAAATGAGATTCATGCAGCAACGTCGGGTGTCTACTGTACCCGCTTTCACAATTAAACGGATGGCTGCAGAGGGTGCATGGATGCCAGCTGTCGGAAATGTGGCAACAATCATGTGTTTCGCCATATGTCTTATATTGAATGTCAATCTTACGGGTGGGTCAAACCGCGCAATATTCTTCTTGGCACCTATACTTTTGCTGCTTAATCAGGATTCAGATTTTGTAGCAGGATTTGGTGACAAACAAAGGTATTTCCCAGTTACAGTAGTGATATCTGGTTATCTGGTTTTGACTTCACTTTACAGCATCTGGGAAGAGATTTGGCAAGGGAACGTCGGTTGGGGAATGCAAATTGGTGGGCATGATTGGATCTTCGCTGTAAAAAATTTGGCGTTGCTGATTTTAACGTTCCCAAGTCATATTTTGTTTAATCAGTTTGTGTGGGCTTACAGAAAGAGGAATGACTCGATGCCGTTGCTTACGATACCTCTTAATTTGCCTCCATCTATAATAGCAGATGTTGTGAAGATAAGGATATTGGGGCTGCTAGGGATTGTATATTCTGTGATCCAGTATTTACTATCCAGACAGCAATATATGTCAGGATTGAAGTATATTTAGGTTAACAGAAAAGAAAGGACAAAAGTTAGAGAAACAAATGTACAATTAATGTTTTTGATAATTTTGAATTCAAGCAAGTAAAGCAGTGTGTTCTCTATTTCTGCTACACGTCTAATCATGACGTTTTCAGGACTTTCACTCTTCCAGTTTTAAGATACCATTGACAAATTCTTAGCTCTGCCAATGAGTTGAGATTTTTTTAACAACAAATGTACGACTCTGCTTTGAAAAATAAGTATTATCTTAATCGAACCCATCTATCTGTTTTTCAACCGGGACCGCACCCTTAACCTCTTAGGGGGAAACTCATATAAAACTTCATTGCTCAACCCTTAATATTTTTGCTTAGAGTAAGACTTAACCCATCTTGAGTTAGATCTATCTTAACTCATGCCTTCATTTAGTGGATCGATTAACAAAAACATCCTAGTTCTACACCGCACTTGAGTTTATCAGAAGACGAAGCAAAAAATAATTGCATTTTTCCCCTCAAAAGAACAAGACGTGATTTGCTAGCGTTGTAAAGGACACAAATTGCTCATTAACTACTCGAGATGAACTTTATGAAAGCTTGAATCGAATCAAACTTCTACGAGTTTGAGCTTATATTGGAATTCGATTAAATGACTTAAGCTTAAAAACAATATAATTTTAGTTAAATATATACATGATTATTACTATCATAGATCAAATTATAGTAAAGATGATTTATAACATTTGCTTTCAAAGATGATTCCTGTCAGTTGGCTTTCAAAGATGTTCTCTGATCAGTTGGGTGTTGTTAAAGTCATACGAGCTTGAAGCACGCCTTGCTTACAGTTCTTGTTGGCTCCAAGATTAATGACACAAAGCTATATATAGTGAAAAACAACTGGACTGATGTAATCAAAATCCAACTGACATAATCACAAGTTTAGGGTTTAAGAAGATTGAAAAGAACATGACAAAGACCTTGTTCAAATGTAGGATGGAGATTGTACTATTACAAAGCCACGACCCACAACAAACATTTAGAGTCAACAAGGCAACATTAGGAGACCTGCTGCTGTAGTAGTTAAAACCCAAGTTAGCCTTAGCCAGGGCCAACTTTTGGGATGTCATAATGCTCACTCATGTTGGCAAGATACTGATTGAATTCTGAAAGCCTGTCACGATGCGACTTATTTGCTGTCTTTGCCATTTTCTGCATGTCTATTTTCTGCCTTTGCTCCATATAACGTTTCTCTGCTGGAGTCAAACTATCGATATGTGAACCACCTTTTGGTGTGGAAACATCATTGGCATCTTCCCCGGTCATTGTTCTCCCACCTACATAAATGTAGCCATAGATTACAAAGCATTAAATCCAGAGGACTTAAAAAGTAATACCTGCTACTTCTTGCAATAGAATGCAAATCCTACAGTCTGTCAAAAGATTAGCAATCAATTGCATATGAAACTAGAAACACTTTATTTTAATTCCATACACGCAAGTGCATCTTCAAAAGAAGCTTCAAGTTGTTAAAAACACTCATATAACAGTTGTATGAAGCCACAAAGGTTGGTTTGCAGTGTGTCAAAACTGATGCTGATTATGATTCCTATTTGTTGATCAAAGTAATATATTTGTGAATGAATAGACAAGTAGTTACAAAGATGACCAACTTTGAAGAATAAAAATAAACCTACCTTATCTTAATTTGAACTCTTAATTTGATCATGAGCTGATTATACACGGAAAGCAATGATAACTGTCAATTTTAAGCATCTTTTTCTATCTAATAAACAAAAACTGATAGTGTCACCTTATAGGTAAAAATATTTCCACCCATTTTGTAAGTGATGTTACTCAAGTCAAATTTTAGTTTTCTCACTTGTTTTCTTTCTTTATATAACCGATTATTTTCTATATTCAACTTTTTACTATGACATGATAACCTTAAAACTTACCACTTAAAACCTTTCCATTCTCATGCTAAATTTTCATTCTTTTAACATAGTGCTAGTTACATTTATTATGTTTCTAACAGTTAGTTCTGATGCAATTTGAATGCAAGCTTTTATTGAATCTGCCGTGTGCGGGATAATTATCATGCAGGCATCCTTAGTTACTATGACGATATTTCATATATCCTTTAATAATTTGTGGAACTAGTGAACCACGGTAACCACCTCACATATACAACCTGATTTACAAAGTTCTTAAAATAAATAAAGGGAAAATGGTATCCAAATAAGAGAGAGAGCAATAACAGTGTAAGGGTTTTATTGTTCCAGCAATACCCAAGTTTGTTGATCATAAGGATTATTTGGCTGAGTTGCCGAGAACTTCAATAGTTCAAAAGAATATATGGACCTCACTGAGAACGGAACTGGAAGGCAAGGAGTCATGCCAACCAAGGCACAATAGAAGCAGATTCGCAAGATGAAACCAAATGATCTCAAGCTCAAGTACTCCTATATCAATCCATTGATGTAACAGCAAACAAATTTGGGACCTCAAGATGCAGAAGTTGCAGGAGCCAACTAAGTTTAAATGAGCTCAACTGAAGGCTCTATGTAGTACGCACAAACTTTAAAGTGCATAAATGCATAATAAGAAAGAGCAAAACAGGCCTAAAGATATCACCATGTCAAAGGCATACTCTAATTTCTATCAGCAACCCAATTGATTGTACCATACAAGCAATTGATATGTACGCTTCTCTCTACAAGCAATTGATTGACAGTATAATGTACCTAACTGCCACTATACCCAATATCATGTTTTATTTTTGTTTCCTAAGCAGATTTAAGGCATGTCCATCAGTCCAAGACAAGCTAATCTCAAGGCATCTAAGGGTTCTAAGATTACTTTACAAAAGAACTAAAGAAGTGATGCCAACTATACATCAGAATCAGGCACCTTTGCAGATAGTGTAATTCACTGGGACTATGATAGCAACCTCATTAAAACAGCCTATTATGATGCAATCTACTAGTGAACCAGAATATAACATGATGTAAAGATCCAAACAATCTTCAATCAACAGTTAAGATATAAACACAATATCTTGCAAGCATGAAATCATCGCAATACCTTGAGAAATTTCATTCTCGATAGTTTGAATAGCTTGATCAGACAAACTCCTGCTGTTATTCTTCTTCTTCTTCTTCTTACTCCCACCAGCTTTCACATCAAGAGCCTTACCCTTCAATTTCAGCTTTCCCACAACAACATTCTCGTACTCCGACATCCCACTGCAACGTGAAACACAATCAAAGTGTCAAATAACAGCCGTTCAGAACCTCAATTAACATGTATTCTGCCAATACTATACGATACTGTGAAAAGCCCTAATTTTTATCAAAGATAGCGGAGAGGAAAAAGAAGAAAAAACCATAATCAGATCAAAACAAAACAAAACAAAAAGGGGTGAATATAGGGGTAAGAAGATACCAGTAGACTCTCTTTCACCGGTGCAAAAGTTACCGGAGAAACACCGCCGGCGAAGTGTTAGCGTAATCTCCGATGGTATTATGCAAAACGGAGCGATTGGAAGATGATGGATGGATGTGATGGAAATATTGAATGTGTGGTTTTTTATTTATTTAAGGGTTAAGTTTGGTTTTAGTTATCGAGGTTTACTCAAAATAAAATTAAAAACATTAATTTATTTTGAAATTTTTATAAGTTGTTTTAGTTTTAGTTTCAATGCAAAAAAATTATTATTTGTTTTTTTATTTTATTCAATAATAATGAAACTTTTGAAGTAATTAAAATAACATGGGAAGATTTTGAATGTATATTGATGTTTTTAATGTTTTAAATAAATATAATTACTTTAATTAAATCTTAAGTAATAAAATTGAAATTAGCTATTTATTTAAACATAACATTTTGTCTATTTTAAATATTTTATTAAAATATAATTTTTACTCTCCTTTCCCTTCCTAAAATAAGGGGAAAAAAGCCTTTTTGTAACAGAATTATCTTCTTCTTTTTTTAATTTTATTTTCTATCTTCAATGAACTTGGGAATAAAACTTTACAAGGACTAGCAATGTCAAATTAAAAGGTTGTTCGGTTATAGGTTGGTAGGTTGAGGGTATCCGTTGGTAAATCTGCACTTGAGTCGTATTATTATTTGTGTTAAAAACATCAATTCTAATATACACACATTTGAAACCTTGTAACCTGAATACGACTCGTTCAACCCGTAATGTAAACGTGTCAAAGGAAAATGTGAGTTTTTTGGTTGAAAATCAAAATAAAAACATGTTAGTCAGGTCGGTGAACCATCGAAATTAGAATAAAAAGTTTCATATGTTTCATTAACCATGTCGATGGTCGAGTTGCTTAATTAAAAAGCTTAACCCCCCCC
>BJCM01263934.1:0-20733 GCA_018326385.1 Flaveria bidentis
CAAAAAATGAAGGAATTGGAGCTTGAGCACCAACTTGGCTTCAGGATACATGAACTTTTTTAAACAACAAATCTTCTTGTGCACAAATCATCATGAAAACAAAGTCAACAAGGTACAATAGCAATAAATTGTTCTATCAGTTGATTAGGACCATACAATCAAAAAAGTTTCAAACAATGCACTCTAAGCATCAACAGAAGATATATTGCATTTTCAACATCAGCTGAAGCTACAATCCATTTTCAGCATTAGTAGAAGTTACAATGCAAAACTTATTCAAGTAAAATATGACCATTTGTAGATTGGTAAACTATGGTCGTGTTAATATATTAGAAGTATAATCTAGTTTCATAGAATTGTAATCTAGGGATAATCAAGTTATGCTTCAATAAAGAATTCAGTTCTTAATAGTTAGACTTCCGCAAATGTTAGGCATCCAAAGATGTTCTATGGAAGAATAGAAATTTGCGGAATAAATATTTTCCATGGAAGTTTAATAAGGAATGTGGGACCCACTTCATTAAATAAATGAAATTAATGTATCCGAGGGAGCATAAATGATAATTTTGACCTAAATGTTCATTATTCATTTTTAGAGAACTTTGACCTAGAATAACTTTCACAAATCTCTCCCTCTTTTCCTCAAACATTCAAATTACCAAATCAAAACATATATCAATATTATAAAATTGATATCAAATTAGTGTTTTCAAGGTAAAAACATACCATAAACATTAAAAATCAACTACTTGATTGTTAGTTGTCCTCAAAACTCTTGGAACTCTTATGCTGGATAACTAATATTTACCTAATCTTCTTAACTCTTATGAACAGATGGCTAATCGGTTTGCTAAAGAGCACAGTGTATGTGATTTTCTAAATGCTAATGACCCTGTATGAGAAGGATGCCAAGATATCATCAGATACTTGCAATGATCAGGGGTATTCTATGCCCTGACGCCGGATCCAGTGATCCATTAGTCACACACGATTGATTTCTCGAAATCGCTAAGAATTGAACAAGATGGGGAAGATGAGGTGATACATGCAGATGTCGGGAATAAACTATTAAGAATAGATGAATAGATTGTTAGGAGAAATCTCAATTTGGGAGATATAGAGATAGGTCACCATGATGTATTTGACAATGAATTCATAGAAAAGATCTTTCATCTGATAGGATATGATGGTGACTTTGAGAAGGGTGAGGTAAAGGAAGGAAGGTTGTGCAAACCTTATAGATTTCTATGTCACATTTATCTCAAGTGTATGTCCAATAGGAAATCTAGTCTGGATAGATTCTCAAGACACATTTCCTCCGGAATCATTGGCATAATTGAGGGGAGAACTTACAACTACTCAAAGTACATTTTTGTGTGTTTGTGTGACCAAATAAGGGTGCAAAAGGCTGACAAGATGTACATGTTACCAAGGTTCCTACAGCTGATCATAAATGGTGAAATGCCTAGAATAGCAAGAGAGGGTGATGTATTTGTGCTATCACACTTAGGAGGAATTGTTGTGAACAAGATCATTGGAAGATACCAAGGTGAGAATATGCCCATGTTTGCTCATGTGGCTGATGCTAATGCAAACGTCCCATCAAAACTGTTGTGGGAAGACCAGCAAGAGAATTCATTTGCTGATAATGAAGAAGCCTCACATTCACCTTCGCAATCACCCATACCTTAGCAATCGCCGCATGAACCATCCCCACAACATCAATCACCTATTCACCATGAACCTTCCCCTAAACCTCAATCACTAGCAAGTCAAAACAGCCAACCAATCCAAAACCAATTACAAATTTACCAACAACCACCAACTCCTGAACATCAATCACTTGAGAGCATTTAGTCTGGTGAGACTAAGTTAGTCTCAAAAGCTAGTATTTACACTAGTGATACTGAGCCTATTTCCCCAATCATTGATCCTCAACAACAACAACCTCAACATCAAGAGCAAGCAGATCAAGTTGTTGAGTCTAGCATAAGCTCAGTAAGTGTAGCCCCTGCTGATGTCAATGATGATTAGATTGTTGCTGAACAACAAGAAGGAGAAAAAGAAGCTAACTATTTTGATGTAATTGGTTATCATGAAAATGATCTAAATAAAGAAGACATCGTTATAAAGAATACAATAGTTTAGGGGAATGATAAAAGAAAAAGATGAGCAACTGATGAAGAAGAAGCATCACTGAAAAAGTTGAGAGAAGATGCTCAAACTAACAATGAAGTAATTGATGCACTACATGAGCTGAATAGAGAACTAAAATGGTTTATTGAACAAGAGAAGGCTGAATGAGAAAAGCTTGTATTGGAAAACAATAAAGCTATAAAGACTTTAAATTAAAAAATCATCTAAGTTTAAAAGAAACGATGTATAGATTGATGTGCTCAAACAGAAGACAAGGGACGTTGAGTCAAGTGCTCATGCATCAAAAAAATCAAAAGAATCTGTTGAAACATCAAAGCAAATCATTCAGTACTCAAGAAAAAGAATGTATGTGGGAAAGTTGAGATAGAGCTGATAAAAGTCAAAGATTCCCCAAAAATATCAAAACATGTGTCACCTGAACACACTCCTTCAGTAGAGTTATCAACTTTGAAGCCTATCTTACACGTTGAAGTAGAGAGTAATGAGGAATGGGATGAGTTAATCAAGATTGATACTTCAAAAGAACAAGAAAAGGATAAGGAAGATCAATTGATGACTACAAAAGACATTCTTGAACAAAGACCTAAATCAACTATGTTTATGACCCTGATCATTACAGAATTAAAAGAAAGACTTAAGGAATTCGAGCTAGCAAGCTTCATAATCCCAAATTTCAATTTTGAAACATTCATAACCTTCCAATCAATTAAGAGAATAACAAAGGAGCTAGGCCATTGTGATACGGCCAAGCTAAGAAAATACAATATGACATGTTGCAAGGTCATAACTATAAAATGCATGAGTTTAAAGGAAGAATAGTTAGAGAGCTAAGAAGGATGATGGAACATGTTATGAATGTTGAGCTTGAAACTGGTGTGAAATTCCAGACTGAAGCTCCAAATCTAGCTACTAAGCAACACAACAAAGTCCCTACTGAGCCTATAACTGTTGAAAGCAAAGTATGGCCACTTGGAAGAATAGTCAGAGAAATAATAGAACAGAAGTGTACATTGATAGAGTGGTTTGATCACCTCACAACTCCTAGCTCTATGGAAGATAACATGATTATGGCCTGGAAATATGATCATGAGTGGGATTGGACAGTCATAAAGAGACCATCTGGAAGTATTCAGTACTTCGATGAAATAGAACAAGTCATGTGCATGCCTAAATGTGACATTAGATATCTACCAAGCCTAATCCCAATTCACTGAAGAGGAAGAGACTTCTTTGTATCAATGGGAAGTTAAAGATAAAATTCAAAGATGATGTGTTAAAAGAATCTAAGAGAGAGGATGATGAGTACACATGAAGAAAAGATAGGATGAAAATATCAAAATCCAACTCCTCTACATGGGTAGATGATGAGTTCTTAAAGAGGGCTGGATACCAAAACAAGAAGGAAGCAGCCATGAAAAGCTTTGATGGAAATCAATACACATATCCCATAACTGAGTGGGGGTAAGTTAAGAAAACAAAAGAGTTGGTGCTAATGATGAATGAAGAGAAGAACAGAGCTAACCGGATTAGGATCTTTGCTCCAGTGGAAATCAAGCTACTCCATCCTAACTATACTTCATACTTACATGACAAATTCTTCCCAAAGCTGACTAATGAAAGAGCTCAGAAAGATCTATGCCTATATGTTCATATGATTCAAGTGATTGATAAACTGTATGCAAAGGCTTACAAGAGAAGAAGATATGATGTAGGGCTTTTGAGAGGATAAACCATCAATGAAGTATAAGAATTGAAGATCTCAGAGCAAGATGACTTGGAGATAGTTCATAAGAACAATGTCTTGGAAACTCTTACAACTAAAGAAAATGTTCTGGTCTAAGCTTTGAAACTTTACAAAAGAATTCACAAAATGAAGATCAACTACAAGTATGATGATCAGAAGACTGTTGTCTCATACTTCTATAACAAGATGATAGCAAGAGTAAATGAGTTGTCAAGCCTGAAAGCCTGATTACAAGTGTTTAAGCCTAAGAGGGAGTATTGTTAGAACTTGGAATAATAGGTCTAGATCATTTTGTATTGCCTTAGAATTTTAATCAATACATGTAATAAATATTTGTAATTCATTATTTTGATGTATGCATTATGTATATAGGTTAACCCATATGTGTGTTGATTATGTGTATGATTGCAAGTACAAAAATTATACTTGATCAATTTCAAAAATTGACCAACTGTAAGAAACATCCACGGATGAACATTTTTGTTCTTTAGTAGATATCTTTCTTTAATGACTTTCATCCGAAGATCTTCTATGGGTGAACATCGGTATTCACCGATGAACTACACTACACATGGAGAAACTAAAGTGAAGACTTCTACGAAAGATAAAGTTCCTTCGGAAGGACAAAGTTGCTTTGGAAGAACAAAGTATCTTCGGAACAAAAAGTTCCTTCAGAAGAACAAAGTATCTTCGGAAGACAAAGTAGCTGTGGATGAACAATGTAGCTACGGAAGGACAAATACTTTTATCATAAGGGTGTTTCAAGTCAACAAGTCAACAAGTCAGGCCCGAACTCTAAGAGAATCACTATTTCCTTAGCAGAAACATAAATGACTATAAATATGAGTCCTAAGTTTCATATCAAGAGAGGGAAATTGATTGGTGACATAAACACCATCAAATCGTTTCACGATTAACAAAACAAAAACCCTAGCAGTTGTCACATCATCAAACCAGAAAAACCATAAACACAATCATTGCATAGAAGCTAGTTAGAAATTATTATTTGATTCCTTGTTATCTTTAATGAGTTTTAATGAATTACGTTTGATTCAAAACATTGTTCTTTGCAGATTGTTGATATCGTTTGAGTATTTAAATCAATGAAACAACGATTAATGATAATTCTGCAATCATTAAATCGAAACAAATCTAATACTGATATTTTTTATTGTGATCCTTGGATTCACAGGTGGTATTAGAGCCAAGTGCTCATTGATTTAGTTTGTTAGATCTATCGGTGTAAGAATTTGTTCAACTGTTTTCTTATTTGTTTAGATTTATCAGTTAATCTAATTAGATCCATTTTTTAGCAAAATCATTTTGGTGTGAATCAATTAATAAAACAATAAAAATAGTTATTTTTCTTTCAATGAGTATTGTTACATTGCTTAGTTAACATTGATCTATATTCAAAATTAATTGAAACATAGATGTGTGTTATGGGCTAACTTTTATTAATTGTTCATAAGAAATTCTATTTTTGAAAAATCTTCAATATTTGACTAAAATGAGTAGCTTTGTCGGTGGATCATCATACCAGCCTCAAAAGTTGGAAACAAAAGCAGACTTTAAGTCCTGGAAGAACAAGTTCAGGAATCATGTGAGCTATACTGATTTTGACTTATGGGTATCATAACTAAAGTTCCTTATATTCCGCCTACTTTTGGGCTGGATTATAATGACAATAATCAACCCATAAGTACAAAAGATCTGTCACCTGATGATGTTAAAAAGGTTAAAGTTGTTACTAGAGCATACAGTCAGCTTAGTATGGCTTTACCTGAAGAAATACTAATTAGGTATGAGAATTATAAAACAACAAATTCCTTTTGTTAGATACTTCATACACTGTGCGAAGGGAGTGACGAAATCAAAAGCATTAGGAAGGACACAATTTGCTCACGATATGAGGCATTTCATCATATTGAGAGTGAATCAATTCCTCAATAACTCCATAGATTTATGCAATTGGTAACCGAGATGAACATCATGGAGTTGAAGTATACAACTATGGAATTGAACAAAAAGATGTTCCATACTTTACCTAAAAGTTAGAAGCAAACTGTGTCCATGTTCAAGAACACTAATGATCTTAAAACAACTAGCTTAGAAACATTGGTAGCTAAAGTTGAGGCTCTTGATATGGATAAAAAATCAAGAAATAAGAGTGTGAGAACACATGTCACACCTTATCATTTTAAAGAAACGAAAAGTGCAGGAAGTGCTTTTATTTCTAACAATGATAGTGACAACTCTTGTACTTTAAGTGAAGATAAAGAAGAAGTGAGCTTTTATGCATCAAAGCCTTCAAAAAAATCTTCCCAAAGTAAATCAGGAAAAGAAAAAGGAAGACCCGAGGAGAGAAAATATGTATCTATATCAACAAGAAAGTCTTTATCAAATAACAACCATGCAGAGTCCATCACGGTGATTCTAGATTCTGAAAAACATAAAGCAGCATTTGTAGCTTTTAGTTAAAATTTTCAAGCCTACTTGGGAAGTACCTTAAAACCAACAAATATCTTCCAACAAGACATGGAAGAACTACATCCAGATGTAGTAGAGAGAATGGATCTTTAATGGAAAATGGCCATGATTGCTTATAGTGCCAAACAATACTTAAGAAGAAACAAAAGCTTAGCTGCAGCAAGTAAAACATCAAAGATTGGTGTTAATAAGTCAAAGGTAAGATGTTTCAAATACAATGTCATGGGCACTTCTTAAGATAATGTAATCAACAATCAAATCCTAACATAAGACAACAACAACATTAGTCTCATCAGCATCAATCTCATTAACTAACAATATCTCAAAGATCTTATAGACAACTAGAACTCATCCCCACCAGCAACAAATGCATGAGCAGGACCTAGTACTTCTAAAGAAACTATGCAGTATTAGTTTTTGTACTCAACACAAGTATTTTCTCTCAAACTCACTAAGTAACACTCGGGTTTATGATGAAGCAGAATCCTTCTAAGTGTTGATGATAATATACTAAGTAAAAATCAAATCAAAACATAAGAGAATAGTTTTTCAAGATACTTGTATATTTATTTCTCAACTTAAAGTATTATAAGACTATTACAAGCATATTACATGAGTTACAATGAGAAACTATATATATTACTACCTATAACCAGATATACTTTAATACCAATCGGAAACCTTATACTAAAGCAAATACTACAAAGCTAAAGTTAAGGTATCTTAGATAAGGTATTATCTAATATACGGTAGCCATGACATCTCCATGACTTACCTTTTGTCACAACTAAAGTTGGCAACTGTACTAACTGATAAAGGTGAACAATGGAACAAAGTATGGTCAATGCATGACCGTTTGAGGGGTTTGGTCACTTACAAAACCATAAACAATGAGGAGAGATTGATATAGAACACTTAATAAATCAAATCAGGAACTAGAAACCAGTTTCAATGATACTAAGAAACACAAGTAATTAAGAGATAGAACAAGAACAAATAACACAAGTGTTTGGTTTTCAAGAATGATGTATATTGCTCTCTAGTTCCTTAAAAGTGTTAAAAAGCATTAAGAAAGATACAAGGGACCAGAGATACTTTATACTATATCCTACAGCCGACCATACTTTGAAGGGCAGCTGGATACAAGATCTAGACAACAACAAAATCAATGTAGTGTCAAAAGGCAGATTGACTTTTGACTAGTGACTATGACATGCCATAGCCCACATCCAAATATATTAGAAAAAGGATAAAAGTACATAACATAGAGAGAAATAGACTCAAGACCTCAATGTATAGTTTACCAAAAGCTTGGACCTTTTTACCAACTTGTGAAACTTGGTGAGTCAAACAAAATTGCAGCAGAAAGGTGGTCCAGCTTTAAAGTAAAAGGTACATCAGAAAAAGCATGTACTAAAAAGTCTCCGAAAGAAATCTGTCTTCCTAAACTAGCTTTGGAAGACTTTGTATCTGAAGCTTTGGAAGACTTCATATATGCATTGGGAAGATATCGGTGTTGGCTTCAGAAGATTTCACACTTAGAATGTTTTTCTAATACAGAATGTGAAACTTCTGGAGCATTCTACTTCAGCACTTTATGCATGCATGCATGATAGACTGTTTGGATGTTTTAGATTGCATCAACCTTATTTGAAACCTTACAAACTCCCCCTAGGTTGATGCTACCAAAACACTTGAAGACTTTAGATATAAACAGTCCTCATCATGATAATGACCAATCTTTCTTTTATAGATGATCAGATCACTCTGACTGTCATAGTGTCTTCTCATATCAAAGAGATCATATAGAGATAGATTGAACATGTCTTGCCATGTGTAGACATCTTCAAAACCTTGATCTCTGATGACATGCCATCTTTCTCGATTTGTAGTGTATGTCCAGGACAAGATGGGTCTTCCTGATGCTAGGGGAGCTACTTGAATTGGAGTTGGTGTAGCATTTTGTTGTTGCATATCTTCAAGATGTTCTGACTCATCCTGAGGTTTGGAGATGGATTCCTCTTTCTTTTTCTTCTTTGGCTTTGGTTTAGAAAGCCATCGTTTTTCTCCTTTTTGAAACTTTTAACTGAGAAGGCTGGCCCACAGCACCTTGTTGAGCTTCTTTGTGTTTCTCGTTTGGGTCTTCCTCTCTCACAGGTTCAGTGTAACACCCGGTTATTTTTTTGAAGTCAAGAAAGAAGAATAAAGTGAAGAAAAAGAAGGAAAAAAAATAAAGCCTAAGTCTAGGGATTAAAAGTGGCAAAAAGGACAAAATCTTTGAAAAGTTTGTGATAAAGGTGGCAGGGCTGCCCATCACCCTCTCTACACACAAATCTTTGGATTTAGAGAGAGAAAGTAGCAAGTGAAGCAAAGAACTCTCAGGTTTTGAAGAAGAACCAACTGAGAATTCGAGTTCAAAGTAAGAATTCATAGTTTTATGATGTTCACAACCGGTTATGTCCTCGGGTGTATGCTTATGTGTGTTTGTATGTATTCGGGTATGTTTTTAGTGGGTTTTTAGGTGGTAGAACTCAATTGCAAATGAGTTTGGAAGAAGCCATACCAAGAGCTGCAAAAGCGAGTTCAAGAACCCCTCTTTTACTAGCTTTTAACTGATTTTGGGGCTAGAAATGCACGAATGTATGTTTTTATAAAACTGGGTTTTATACCGGTATGTTTGATGTGTGTATAATGATGTTATGGTGGTGTTTCTAATACTTAGAATGTAAGAGTTAAGCTTAGAACATGAAAGATGAGAATTAGGGACTGAATCTGATGAATAGTATGCCCTAGGCTGCTCATGCGCCCAAATAGTAGTTCATATGCCTAAGTTTAGAAAAACTTCTTTAAGTGTTGGCAAGTGCGGATAAGTGTCGGAGGAAATGCTGATGAGTAGAGTCAATGCGGATGAGTATTGACTAAGTATGGGAAATGCGGATGAACTATAAAAATGCGGATGAAGTAAAAGAAATGCAGATGATGCGGATAAAGTAAAAGAAATGCGGATGAACTATAACAAATGCGGATGAAGTAAAAGAAATGCGGATGAAGTAAAAGAAATGCGGATGAACAAAGGCAAATGCGGATGAACACTTAGAATACTTTTGACTTCTTGGGAAAAAGTGTAAATTAGGCTTTGACTTGGGAGGTCTCCTGGGGGTTATGTAAGCTGACTTTTGAGGTCATAGATGTTATGATGGTACATATGATGTATGTTTTGTATGTATGATGTCCTTCATGATGATGTTGTATGTATATGTTAATGTTCCTGTTATGTATGTTTATTTTCCCATGGCTTTACGTTGAATGTTAACGAATATAATGAAAGTATTATTTAATATGAAGTGGAAGATAATGAAAAGAGGAACAAAATGAAGAATTCACGCATTAATGAATGAACGAATGTAAGAAAGTCTTGCAAGCAAATGTATGGAGGTTCACACTTAATGCGGAGTGTTAGCTCAACCATGTGTGGGTTAGCTACCCCACGAGGATGCACACTGGGGATTAATCCGTGTGATTAAGGAAATGTATGGAGGTTCACACCCAATGAGGGGTTGTCAACTCAACTATGTGCGGGTTATATACCCATAAGGATGCACAAAAGGGTTCAGTCTTTATGATTGACCAGCCATATGGGTTCCTTGTCACTTAACCCTAGATGAATTGCTTGGTGCTCTAGAGGGGGTTAAGCACATGATAGGACCTAGATGAAAACGAGAAGATAATAAAAGTACAAAATGAACGATGATGAAGATAATAAATATTATCTATGTGTACGTACGATGTGTGATCACATTTTTAAACATGTTACGTTTTGAAAAACGGTTTTGAACGAAAGATAAAGTATGTTTTATTTTAAAACTAAAACTCACTCAGCAACGCTGACTTTTATGTGTTTCCAGTTAGCAGGTAATGGTTGCTGAGGATGGCACGAGGTGGCTACTCAGCTCTTTTGTATGGATCCATATTTATAATGCTTTTGTGATGTAATGCAACATGTATTTTGTAACTTTATAACGATGTATTGTTTTGCAAAAGATTTTATAATAAAATGAGATGTCTATTCTGATAATTCTGCTGTGAGTTTTATGAAAGATAAATGTATTTGTATGTTTTATGTGCGATGATCGACCAACTGTGAGCATCGCGGGAACGGGGCCTTACAAGTTTGTATCAGAGCCGAAGTTTACGTGAAATAGGTAAATTTTCAAAACAAACCTTAACTTAAACTGAAAATGGTATGGTAAGGGTAGTGTTGCCAGTCTAAGTTGTTGCGTGCCATCAGGTATTTTCATAATGTTAACCGGCATTACGTGCGCATGTTATATGGTTTATTGTTGTTTTTAGATTTAGATACTAATGTAGTCAGGATAGGTAATGCTTGGGGTATGAAGAGTAAAGTAAGAGGCTAATCACAACTGGCCACTGTAATTAGGGACTTACTATACTTGACATAAATTGAGCTGTTCCCTTGAATGACCGTGTTGGTGTTTGAATCTTTTAGTGTGAGTTAGAGGATGGTCGGTGGTAGATCATCAAAAGCTTCGAGTGGTGGTGGTGGACGTGGTACTGAACCACGTGTCACGAGAGGAAGGCCTAGAGCCGAAAGGGTGGTTCATGAAGAACCCGAGACCCCTCATCCGAAGGGTGGTGATAAGAGTGCTAATTTGAGAGCCTCACTGAAGGAGGCGGTTATGGAGGAAGTACATCAGGTCATGCAGATGATCCTACCGTCGGTGGTAACTGAAGTGATAAAGGCTGTTAGACTAGGGGAAGGAAAGGAGAGGAATAGGTCCTCGGGAGGACGGGAGCAACCGGAGCTTGAAACGATGCTCTCCGATGACGAAGAGGAGGAAAAAGAAGAGCCTGCGCCGGAGGTGGCACAAGGCTGTAACTACGGGGCGTTTCAACGATGCAAGCCCCTACTTTTGATGGTAACAACACCATTGTTGCGGCTCACCGATGGGTGAGAGACATGGAGGCTGTTTTAAACATCAGCGAGTGTCGGGAGGATCAAAAAGTAAAGTTTGCGGCCCATTCTTTTGTGGACTTAGCTTTATGCCGGTGGGACAACATTGTTCAAGCTGAGGGTAGTAGGGCTATCGGGAGGATGAGATGGTCCGAACTAAAGAAGTTGGTGATGAAGGAGTTTTGTCCTCACAGGGAAATAGATAAGGTGGAAAGGGAGTTCCTGCTGTTAGAGGTGGAAACGATGACATATCAACAGTACACCACCAAATTCAATGAGATGGCACGTCTGGTGCCAGACCAAGTGACACCCTTGTCACAAAAAATCAAGAGGTATGTTCAGGGTTTGCCGTCGGATATCCGTAGGCACATGATCGCTGCACAACCGAGCACGTTTAGGTCGGCAGTTGATTTGGCAAGAAGATTGTATGATAAGCGAGAGGTGGTGGTGGCTGAAGTGAACAAGAAGGGTAGTGGTGATCAAAACTGGAATGGGAAGAGGTTTGGTCAGGGTGATGCATCAACAGGTAGCAAGAAGGCACGGGTGGAGGACCGTCATGTGGACACACCGTGTACGAGATCGAAGAAGTGTGGCAAATGTGGGAAGGAGCACAGTAGCGACTGTAGGAGGGGGTTGAATGTCTGCTTCAAGTGTGGGAAACCTAGTCATATGGCTAGAGACTATGGGGGTATGAGGTGTTTCAACTGTGGGGAAAGTGGTCATATGAGTAGGGATTGTAAGAAGACAAGGGCTGAGGGTTCGGGGGTGAGGAAAACTGGAGGAGAAGGACCAAGGGCGAGTGCCAGGGCATTCACTATGACACAGGAGGAAGCTAGAACGTACCCTGATATCGTGTCAGGTATGTTTCTAGTCAACCAAACTTTAGCTTTTGTGTTATTCGATTCTGGTACTAGTAAAAGTTTTATTTCTATTGCTTTCTGTGCTAAACTGCCCGTTAATAGTAGGAGTGTTGATGCGCCCTTTGATGTAGAAACTGCCATAGGTAAGTCTACCAAAATCTTTGAGGTGATAGATGAATATGATGTGGAATTAGAAGGTTATAAATTTCCAGTGAGACCATTTGTGATGGCCTTAGGTGGTTTCAATTTAGTTCTTGGTATGGATTGGTTAGCGGACTTCGAGGCAAACATTGTGTGTCGCAAGAAGATGATTTGTTTGACAGCACTTGACGGGAGTTTGGTAACGGTTTATGGGGATCGGGTCATGATGATCCCGAAAGTAATTTCAATGGTGGTGGCGGGAAAGTGCATGAGGCGTGGATGTAGTGCCTACTTGGCCTATGTAAAGGACGTGGATACGCCAACACCACACATGCGATGTACTGGTTGTGTGTGACTTTCCATTAAGTGTTCCCAGAAGATTTATCAGGCGTGCCACCTGACAGAGAGATTGAGTTTCAGATTGATTTGGTACCAGGTGCCCAACCTGTTGCCAAGGCACTTTATCGATTGGCTCCGACTGAGATGAAAGAGTTGATGGAGCAATTGCAAGAGCTGCTTGATAATGGGTTCATTCGACCGAGTATCTCTCCTTCGGGTGCTTCGGTCATATTCTTAAAGAAGAAAGACGGTAGTATGAGGATGTGTATTGACTACTGTGAGTTGAACAAGTTGAATGTGAAGAACCGATACCCCTTACCGAGAATCGATGATTTGTTGATCAGCTCCAAGGTGCTAGTTGGTTCTCAAGAATAGATCTTCGATTGGGCTATCATCAGCTGAAGGTGAAAGAGCAGGATGTCCCTAAAACAACTTTTCGCACATGTTATGGTCACTACGAGTTTCTTGTCATGTCGTTTGGTTTGACCAATGCGCCAGTTGTTTTTATGCATCTGATGAATCGAGTGTGTCAGCCGATGCTGGATAAATCAGTGATTGTGTTTATTGATGATATTCTGATCTTTCTAAGATTGAGATTGAGCATGCCGGTCATATTTGGGAGGTTCTAGAGACTTTGAGAAAGGAGAAGTTGTACACCAAGTTCTCCAAGTGTTCGTTCTGGTTGCGTGAGGTTCAATTCTTGGTTCATGTGGTGAATCCTGACGGAATCATGGTGGTCTCGGCAAATGTGAAGGCGGTGATGCAATGGAAGTCCCCAAAGACGCCATCCGAGATTTGTAGTTTCTTGGGTTTGGCGGGCTACTACAGAAGATTTATCCAAGACTTCTATAAGATCACCTCTCCACTAACTAAGTTGACCCGGAAGGATGTGAAGTTTGTATAGGGTCAAGCTCAAGAGAAGGCGTTCGAAGAATTGAAGGCTAGATTGAATCAAGCTACTGTTCTGTCATTACCCGATGGAAGTGAAGATCTGGTGGTTTATTTTGATGCTTCCTACTCGGGGTTGGGGTGTGTGTTACTGCAGAGGGGGAAGGATATAGCATATGCATCCCGACAGTTGAAGGTTCATGAGGTCAACTATCCAACTCATGACTTGGAGATAGCAGCCGTGGTCTTTGCGCTAAAAATTTGGAGGCACTATCTGTATGGAACGAAGTGCACCATATTCACTGACCACAAGAGCTTGAAGTACTTCTTTGAGCAGAAGGACCTGAAAATGAGACAGAGATGATGGTTGGAGCTTATAAAGGATTATGACTGCAAGATCCATTACCATCCGGGCAAAGCCAACGTGGTGGCGGACGCCCTTTGTCGGAAAGAGAGGCCCCAGCCGATTCGGGTGAAAGCATATCAGCTAATCATGACCTCTGATGTGATGAAGCAAGTTAAAGAGTTTCAAGATGAGGCATTGAAGGAAGATCATTTTAATTCGGAAAGAATGAGAGGTCTGGTTGAGAAATTGGGTGAAAACACGCTTAGTGTTAAACCCGATTTGGACAAGTGTGGATTCCTCGTTTTGGGGATCTACGCACGAGGATCATGGATGAAGCTCACAAGACTCGATACTCCATTTATCCAGGTGCCACAAAGATGTATCAAGACATAAAAAATGACTATTGGTGGCCGGGTATGAAGCGTGATGCGGTGGAGTATGTGAGTAAATGCCTTACTTGTCTACAGGTAAAGGCCGAGCATCAGATTCCGTATGGGAAGATCCAACCTTTGGAGTGGACAATGCTACCACGTCTTGTTTTGAACTCTTCTAGGACACTGCTCCTCCATTCATAATGAAGACATACCCCGATTGTGATCAAGAATCATCTCGATCAGTTTGGAAACTTGCATCCGTGTAACCCTTTACAACGAGTTCCTCTTCATCAGACCCGTATATTAGAAACATATCCTTAGTCCTC
Source organism: Flaveria bidentis (assembly GCA_018326385.1). Classification (NCBI taxonomy): domain Eukaryota; kingdom Viridiplantae; phylum Streptophyta; class Magnoliopsida; order Asterales; family Asteraceae; genus Flaveria; species Flaveria bidentis. The sequence goes on from BJCM01263934.1 coordinate 14,638, forward strand.
CTAAGGTATTTCAATATACTTTTAACAACCATCCAATGTCTATTACCTGGATTCTGTTGATATCTGCTTGTCATGCTTAACGCGCATGACACGTCCGGTCTAGTGCATATCATCACATACATGTTGGATCCTATAACATACGCATATGGGATGTCCTTCATTCGATCTTGCTCATCCTTTGAGCTTGGACATTGAGATGTACTCAACATTGTCCCTCTTTTAATAGGTACCATACCTTTCTTAGAGTTTTAATCTTGAACCTTTTCAAGATTTTATCAATATATGCACTTTGGTTTAAACCTATCAACCGCCTCGATCTGTCCCTATAGATCTTTATTCCCAAAATATAGGCGGCTTCATCGAGATCTTTTATTGAAAAACAACTTCCAAGCCAGGTTTTAACACCTTCCATGGTTGGAATATCATTTACAAAAAGTAGTATGTCATCAACATACAATACTAAGAATGTAATTATGCTCCCACTAGCCTTCTTATATACACAAGCCACGTCATCGTTCTTGATGAAACCAAATTTCTTGATCTCTTCATCAAAATGTTGATTCTAACTTCTTGATGCTTGTTTCAATCTATAGATTGATTTCTTTAACTTGCATACTTTATTTGGACATCGTGGATCGACAAAACCATCAGGTTGAACCATATGGACAGTCTCTTCGTGAAGTCCATTAAGAAAAGCGGTTTTGACATCCATTTGCCAAATCTCATAGTCATAATATCCAGCTATGGTAAATAATATCCTAGTTGACTTTAGCATTGCCATAAGCGAGAAGGTTTCATCATAATCAACCCCTTGAGTTTGAGTGAAACCTTTTGCTACAAGTCTTGCTTTATAAGTATCCAAGTTTCCATGCATATTCGTTTTCTTCTTGAAAACCCACTTTCATCCAACTGGTCTGGAGTTAAGTGGAGGGTCAACCAATTCTCAAACTTGGTTTTCATACATGGATTGCATCTCTATGTTCATGGCTTCCAGCCATTTGTCATAATCCGAATTGGACATTGCATCATGGTACGTAGTTGGCTCATTGGAGTCAACCACATAGCATCCATTCATGAAAAATTCATATCTTTCAGGTGGAATTCTAACTCTACCAGATATGTGAACGTTTTGTGTATATTGATCAACCTCTTGATCATCATCAACAACCTCTTGTTGATTGCTAGTGTCAAGCAAACGTGTATCGGCTTGTGGATCTTGATCCTTATCAAATTCCATTGTTCTATACGTCATTCCTTCCATAAGGAACTTAGCTTCCAAGAACTCTGCCTTTCGAGCAATAAATATCTTTTGCTCTATTAGATCAAAGAAGTAGTATCCTATACAGTCTTTGGGATATCCAACAAATATACACTTAGTGGATCGACTTTCCAACTTGTTTTGGGTGTTTAGCCTAACATAAGCTTCACAACCCCATACTTTTAGTTATGATAGCAATGGAACTCTTCCATGCCATATTTCAAAAGGTGCCGAATCCAATTTCTTGGTCGGGGCCATATTCAAAATACGAGTCGCGGAGAGCAATGCGAAACCCCAAAATGATAGAGGTAGTGAGCTTATAGCCATCATAGATCGAACCATATCCAATAGGGTTCGATTTCTCCTTTCAGACACAACATTATGTTGTGCTGTTCCGGGTGGAGTAACTTGTGAGACGATCCCACAACTTCTTAGATGATCCTGAAAAGCCTTATTGAGGTATTCACCTCCTCTATCTAAACGAAGAACTTTGATAGATTTATTGAGTTGATTATCTACTTTATTCTTGAAGAATTTGAACATTTAAAAAGCTTCATATTTATGTGTCATCAAGTACACATAACCATAGCGACTGTAATCGTTGGTAAAAGTAATGAAGTATCTTTCACCAATTCTTTTCATTGTCTTAAAAGGACCACTTACATCCGAATGTATGATTCCCAATAAGTATTTTGCCCTCTCGTTAGTACCACTGAAGGGCGACTTAGTCATCTTACCTTGTAAACAAGATTCACACTTATCAAATGAACCATTTTCATTTGTTTTCAAAAGACCATTCTTTTAAAGTGTTTGAATTTAATTCTTGTTTATGTGACGAAGACGACAATGCCAAAGATATGAATCACTTAAACCCATTTTATGTTTCTTGGTGCTTGTTAGGTATAACGAGTTATTAAAGGATGAATCATCATGAACCAATTCATAGATACCATTAAAAGGCATAGCCTTAAAATAAAATACATCATCCATACAAACACAAATACCATTGTTAACAAACTTTAATTCATAACCACATTGTTTTAAAAGGGAAACAAAAATTATGTTCCTAGTCAAACTAGGAGCATAAAAAATGTTCTTAAGAACAACTTCCAAACCATTTGAAATTTTCAAAATATAGTCTCCTTAGGCTTCAACATAAACTTTTGCTCCGTTGCCCATGTAGAGACTTGTGTCTCCCTACGTGAAGTGCTTATTTCTTTTGAACCCCTGCAATAAATTGCAAATGTGAGTTCCACATCCGGTATCAAATACCCATGTGTTTGAAGAAATAACATTTAAACCAATATGAATCATGAAAGTTGTACCTGAGGTTTGCCCATCATCCTCTTGTTTCTTAACTCTTTGAGATAGGTTGGACAATTCCTTTTCCAATGTCCTATCTCACCACACTCAAAGCATGGATCGTTCTCCTTTACCTTAGGCTTCTTAAGCTTAGGCTTTGGAGGTTCCGCTTTAGCCTTTCCTTTCCCTTTGCCTTTGATGTACCCCTTTCCTTTGGCAACATTTTCCTTGGGATAGGGGAATGGTCTTTTCTTATTGCCTCCCTCATTGATCAAGAGAACAGGTAGAACCTTTCTAACCATCCCTGCCTTGGCTGTTTTGAGCATTGCGTGAAGCTTGTCAATACTCTTGTCCCACCCATTCATATTGTAATTCATTATGAACGTGTCAAACCTTTTAGTTAGGCCGTTAAGGATCAAATCTGTGGCCAACTCCTTTGAGATGGGGCAGTTAAGCCTCTTGAGGCGATTAATGTGGATTTTCATCTTAAGTACATAAGATGATAGAGATTGGGTTTCCTCCATGCGACATGCGTGAAGCGCTCGAACCGTTTCGAAGAGCTTTACCCTAGCTTCTTGAAGGAACATTTCCTTCACCTGGGTAATTATGTCATATGCCCCATGATGCTCCAAATCCTTTTGGAGTTCGGGAATTATAGTTCCCAACATGAAACACCCGGTTATTTTTTTTGTAAAAGACATGATATAAAGAATAAAAGAAAGAAAGGAAACTAAGTCCAAGTGGAGGGACTAAAAGTGTAAAAAGGACAAAATCTTTGAAAAGTTGGTGTAAAGGTGGGCATGGCCACCCACCCTCACTTCACATCACCATTTCTTCGGTTTTAGAGAGAGAGAGAGCAGGAGAGAACTCTCGGCTAGTGAATGAAGAAGAAGAAGTGAACGAATTCAAGGTAAGAATTCGTGGTTTTTATGTGTTTATGACGGGTTTTATCCCGGTTATGTGTTTATGTGCTTATGGGTTGTGTTTGTGCTCGGGTGTGTGTGTTTTTGGATGTTGTTTCTAGGTGTTTTGAACTCTTTGCAAGCGGGTAATAAGGAAGAACACCCAAGTTGCACCAGGTGAGTTCTAGACCCCGGTTTTTACTTGTTTTCAAACATCTTTAAGGCTGAAAATGTATTTAAATGATTTTCCAATGTTTGAGTATGTATGCCCGTATGTATTCTGCATGATTGAATGTGATTCTTGAATGCTCATAGGTTGTTCATGTTTAGAATAGCCATATTAAGCTTTGAACAGATGGATTTGATGATTGGGTTGAAAACATACTGGAAATATGTTGAATAGAAGGTCCATGCGCCTAGATAAGGCTCATGCGCCTGAAAATGCCTTAGAAAGAATTAAGTGTAATCCATGCGCCTAAACAGTAGCCCATGGGCCTAAGATTACATTAGAAATGTTTAAGTATAGCCCATGCGCCTGAACAGTGGCCCATGTTGTCGTTAGCTCAACTATGCTGCGGGTTAGCTACCCTATTATTCACATAGGGTCAATCAATTAAGATTGGCAGGACCTTTGTAGCGTGCCTTGGGTGATTGGGTTGGCCTTGTACACAGTACACAGAACCCTTTGAAGGGATATAGTTGACCCCTTCAAGGGATACAGTTGACCCTTTCGAGGGATATAGATGGCCCATCACCCGTTTTTCCATCGTGCATATAGTTGGGGTATTGCTCACTGGTCCATACAGAAAGTGAAAGATAAAGATAAAAGTTTACAAAACAGACAAGGCATACAGTAAATAGAATGAACACTATTTGTTCATATAGTTGATGCATGCTCGCATATACAGTACAGAGTTCTATTTTACAGAAAAGAGTATTTTCTTATACAACATATAGAAAGTAATTTATTACTTCTAAAACTAGAGCTCACTCAGCAACGTTGACTTTTATACATTTTCAGTTGGCAGGTAATTATTGATGAGGATGGCACGAGGGTGAAGCTACTCGGCAGGGAAAATATGACATCCATTCGTATTTTATGTTGCTGTTATGTTGTAATGCAGTAAAACATTTCTTTTGTAATCAGTTAAACGATGTTGTATTGCTTAACAATAGTGGTTTAAATGAAATGAATGGTTTTTGATAAATTATTTCTACTACTTAAGTTTGTTTAATTATAATGTTTAATGTTTTAATTGCTATGATTGACTAACTGTGAGGTTTCTGGGAACGGGAACTTACACAACATGAGGCAGGAAACCTGCATGGAATCCTCAGTGTACTGAAGCCAATTGTTATAGGCCTCAACATCTTCGGGGTCGGGTTGGTCAAGAATGGGATCGTCAAGGACATTGGCATTTTTCTCTTGCTTAAGAACAATTCTCAAGTGGCGAAACCAGTCCATAAAGTTATTATGGTTAAGACGATCCCTCTTTAAGATGGCTCTCAGCGATAGGGTATGGACGGTCGGGGTTGTAGTATTATTATTTGCGGCCATTTCTACAATAATTAACAAAGCTCATATTAGTATTTTTGAAATTATAAATTTTAATCATTAATACCCTTTTATGTCTCATAGAAATTAATAATTAGAACCTAGAATCCAACATTACATTTAAATGATGGTTAGGTGACCTTTATCCCATTGTTTAAATTAACAAGGTAGTTAACACTTGACAATTGCAACCTTTTACAACTTCTAGCCTTATGGGATCGGTTAAATATCTTATGTTTAGTTGGCATGTAAAATCCCATCAACACCATTGTACGCCATGCTTCGGTGACCATATGCACATGGTTTCTAATTCAAGTCGTCCTACTTACACACATGTGTGAGTTTACACATACTAGTGGTTAGGTTACCTTTATCCCACAAATACGTTAAGCCCACCTCAAACACACAAGTTCCCTAATAGTGGTTGGGTGACCTTTATCCCACAAATAGTTCTCAAGGGATTTGAGTGTTGTGTAAAAGGATGGTGTTAAACTTGTTTCCAAAGGGATTTAAGTTTTCATTAATTCTAGTTTTGAAAACTCTATGTACCTTGTATTCGCATGCTTTCAAATACATGGTACCCTATGGTTCTCCTTTAAGTAAAACATCTTTTATTAAAATTATTAATCCTTTTAATAACCTTTTATTAATCACTTAATGATTAGGAACCATAAATTTTCAGCTTGTTTTGTTTGTTAATTAGTTTGTTATGCATAGTCATATATCAAACAACAATCATATAACAAACAACCAAACAAGCATAATCATACAATCACAAATTCATAACCATAGCCACTAAGTTGACTACACTTGTTTGTCATCACAAGTGTTGTCATTTGGTCTTTCCTAAGGGTTAATAACAACACATAAGATAGGATCTCCAAAGACCCCCACTTGAAGTTGCATCCAAATGCTTCAAGTCCTTCTCTTTGTGCCTTCCTTTTGTGCTTCCAACTTGTGCCTCTTCTTTTACAAAATTTATATCCTAATACAAATTTTCTAATAAAAGAAAATACACCTAATCTATCTATTACATCACCATTGAATGAATAAATAAATTACAACCATATACAAGCACA
>BJCM01263936.1:0-18034 GCA_018326385.1 Flaveria bidentis
TAACTACTTTTACACTTCATTATTTCGTTTTTTATACCTAACAAATAAAACAAATGTATGATTCATTTATTACTAAAGGGCAACCAAACAGAACAATGAAATGAAATGATTCATTTCATTCTTTTATCCATTCCATTCTCTTATTATTTCATTACTTCGTCCATTCCATTACCACATACCAATAATACCCTAGGCTTTTGATTTTCATTCATTGTCACAAAATTTAACTCATCGTTCTTTGAGCACTAGACTTTTGATTTTCATTATTTGTCGCAAAAGTATTTTTTTTTCAATTGTAACCTCTCATACCATATATAATTATGTTTTAATATTTTTCATTAATTTCATTTTTGTTTAATAACTTCATCATTAACTTTTTTAAAACGAAATTCGTTGTTATGTTTAGCTTTATTTCCTCGATGTTCCGGTATAGCTTTTTTTTGGTATCGTAAGTCATAGGTGTGCCATGTTGCGGTTTTATGATGAACCTAACCGATCATAAACTAAAAACATTGTTGCTAACAATTATATAACAAAAGCGGTTTAAATATTTATTTTTATGGTTTTCGAAAATCCAAACCGACATCGACTAATGTTGCGTATCGCGAGGATAAAAACTAGTTTTTAGAAATGACCAAATGGAAGAAGCTAGTCATGTAAATGAACAACATACCGATAATAACGGTATTGAGAATGCAGATGCATGATTCGCCATTGAATTTTGATCCTGATTCAGAGACGTTGATCATAAGCATTTCGCTTATTGTTTCTACAATTCGTTTCTTGAAGAATACAAATCAACTCATATGTAACACTTTTATCCCCATTAATCCTACATTTTTTCTCACAATTTGCATCGAATCGTTGAGTTCTTCCTTATTTGTGCAATAATTACGTTAATATGTCTCTTATCGCCTCATGATCTTGTACCCATTTTGTGAATTTGAGCTTTTGTATGCTAAATCTATTTTAGGGTTTGTGATCATGTGGAGAAATTGGCACAGAATAATTGATATTAATCTATTACACACATCGTGTTTGGATATTTGGGATAAATTATAAATATCTGCAATGTCCCACCTAGTGGAATCATAGTTGATGGGGCCATCGAATATGGGATGATGTATATCATGTATTGATGTTTCAACTCTCACGTCTCATGTTTAATTAGGTCACAATTCTTCAGGGGTCCATTTCCATTAGTGTCAAGGTCTAAGAATTGATGTGTGCATGACATATGCCAAAAGTGACACTTTGATTTGTGAGGAGGGATCATGATCATGTATTTAAAGGTTGCATAACTAGGTGACCCAAATGTTAAATCCCACCCATTTTTCGATTTGGTTGCATTTATGCTAATTTCTACCAAATGTTTGTCGTGAAGTGGTAAAATGACGAGAATGCTAAACCTTTGGGAGATTAGGAATCAATTTTGGAGTGTGATCAAAAGACGTAGGACTCATCAAGATGAGAAACATGTGTGAAAAGTACCCTATTGCTATAATTAACGGGGTGTAGCAAGTTATGACCGTGGTTTTGACTTTTGACCAGAATGGACACAAATGAAACCAGTTAGATACCATCATGAAACTGTGTCTATGTTTGGGTTTTGTATTTGTAAAAGCAGTTATCATCGTTATTTCCTTTAAGGGGTTGCTGTCTTTATCTATTTGTTATATCTTTTGAAGTTTGTGGCTTGCGGCTTATGTTAAGGTTAATAGTCATCTACTGTTCTTGGGGTCCTTGGTGTCTATTATGGGACATTGACAGCCTGATAGTTGTTTCAAATCAGGCACTGTACAACCATATGGAACTCTAGATAGTGTCCTAAAAAGACAAAAGCTAATTGCTGATTTTTGTTTTGTTACTTTTTTTTATCAATTTCATCTACAGATAAAGCATGTGTTAGAAGACCAAACATAGGTGGTTAACAATGTTTGAGTTTGAACGAGGTTAATCTAACCTTGTATCACCTCTTTGGTTTGGCTTTAGCATGAATTACATAGCCACTTTGTAGGTTAACACCAAGACATTGATTTTCAAAGCAACAAACTATTTTCAATAGGTTTAAAATAAAAGATATAAGTACACAAGGAGAAAGTCTAAATAATTGAAGGGTATGAAAGGAACTACAACCTACAGTTAATCAAAGAGGTGGTCAGACTTGTCTGGTGTTTCTTTTTAGATCTTACAGTGAGGGTTATTGGCTCTTCATAATAGCAGTGAGCCAAGATGGCTCAAAAACTTAGAGCAGTGAATATTTTTAGCATATGTGTGTTCTAAGCACATTAATTTGATATTAGGATAGACAGCTGACCCTGTCGTCTCTTCGTTTGGTTACTTCCACATATTGTTTAGCTCATTTAAAGGAAGATCATGCATGCATCAAAAAATAGGTGAAATGAATTGGCTGTCTCCACTATGTTCTATTGATGTAAGATAATTAATTATGAGAGTTAAGTGTGGGATCAGATCAGAAGTGCTAGTATAAGATTGTTACAATATACTTCTGTGAGATTGTTGCCTTGGGGAATAAGTTGGCACATGATATAACAACCTTTATGGAGCGAGACTCCAAGGGCACCGAGCTTCCCCTAGGAGAACAATAAGATCACAAACTGTAGGTTTAACTTAATTTAACTCTAAAAGTAAATCCTAAGCCAGTACTAAAATGGAGAGATAGTATCACCTACCTAGCTTTTAACCTGATCTCATTGGTTAGCATGATATTTGTAGGGTCCCTTTACCGATATCTGTTAAAAAGAAGGAATGCAAAATTTTATGCCTGATGAAAGTTTGAATGGATTAACAGAAGAATGGAGAATGTTCTTTTCTTTAATTTTCTTTTTTATCTATGAACATGATCTAGGAAATTTCTGGCCATGCTCTGATTGGCACATTTCTATTAATTTCAACATAAAACATGATTCAGAAAGAAAGAAAAAACTTACTCAATCGGAAGATTTGATTTGGGTTGATGATGATGCCATAAAATAGCAGCTTCTAATCTCCTTTGATGTCCAACTTATGATGGATAGAGTATATGCGTGTTGTTCTTTCTTTCGTTTACTTTTCTCAAACTTAGATAAGAAGACAATATAAGTGCATTGACTAATTGGACATTAAGAAGAATTAGTGAATAAGCCTCCATATTTATAAATTCATAGAGTGCCACATAGTCCATCAAAATATTATCTTCGAGGGACCATAATACAATTATCAATAAACTGATACTTGTATCTGCTAATATATAAGAATTTATTGGTTAATTATTAATTTATTACAAATTGATTATGAAACTAACTTATCAAATAGTAATGGGATCTCATCACCAAAAAAAAGGAGTGAGAATAAGATTGTCATGCTAGTGTGCCGTGGACTTGCTTTTTCCGCTTGACAGAACACAAAATCTGTGTTCTTCAGTTTTCTTGTTTGGTTTTATTCCTAGTGGTGTTGTTGTATGTTCTTGTGATTTCTGATCATAAGTTTTTTTTCTTTTTTTTTTATCTCAACTGAATCATAGACTGTATGGATCATGAGATGCTAGGTTGTACCCTTTTAAGAGATTATATTAACAGGTTATGATGGGAAACATAACATGTTGTTGCTTAATGTGGTACTTTGAATGTGTTTTGAACCAATTTATGTCAGCTGACCCCAACATTGTGTCCTTTAGTTTTGAACCAAGTGTTTATTGCTTTCTTATTTTCTTTCCCCAAAACTAAGGCATTATAATCTAGACTTATTTTCAAGTATAGGTTTGCAGATCTTTTAAGAAAGTTAAAACAACACTAAGAACATTTCAAGTTACTCCGACAAATTATTTTAATTCTACTTGGTTTCCTGCAGATGATGGGCAATGACTCTGAGGATGAGGATAAGAACCCACAGGTAAACCGTAACACTATTTCATTTTGTTGTAATTTATTACTTTTCTAAATCACTAGTGTCACCTGAAAGTAATTAGTTAGCTGTAAATAAATCTGTTCGTTCTTCTACTTTTGAAACATGATACTTATATGTCAGCATCCCAAAATGGAACAGATTAGTATCAGTAATTTTGCAATTTGTAACAAGTGATAGTTAATTACATGCTTAGGAGATATTTAATCTTAAGCTTGTTTGTATCCACTTCTAATATATTTCATGCAGCCGAGATATCAAATACCGGGAGTAACTATTGGAGTAGCCCCCTCGTTTAGAAGTGCAGAACGTGCCGAGAAACGTAAGGAGGTAGTTTCCTACTACATTTTCATACAAATTTTTACAAATTCCCTTATAAATTGTTCTTTATTTGATTATACACTTAAACATATACCCTAGAGACTTAACATTAATTTTGAAAGTATGATTCGTGAAATAGAACTTTATAAAACTTATAGTAATTATGTTTTATTCATGCAAATTTTTTTTCTAGTTCCAAATGAAGTTAGAGCAAAAGCACCAAGCATTAGAGGTAGAGAAGATGGAAAGCGAAATGAGAACCAAGGTAACCAACCCTATTGCTATACTTGGCTCCATATACACATGATAACAAATTTGCCTTATTTTTCTAAAAAATAGGTCGATTTTGGTTATAATTTACTTCGAACGGGTCAAATGACTACGCTTGTAAACATCAAACAAGCAAAAAGGGTTGAAAGGCTATGTACCAATGTGCATTTAAGTACTTACAGATTGCTATATTTTTTATCTAAAAAAAGATTATCATTCTTCTTGAAAATGTTAATGGTAGGAGGAGGAAGAAGCAGCTATAAAGGAACTTAGAAAGAGCATGGTTGTTAAAGCACATCCTGTTCCAAGTTTTTATCGCGAAGGACCTCCTCCGAAGTTTGAACCTAAAAAGGTACCTCATGTTCTTTAATCTATGTTATTGTACTTTCATCATTGTACGTGAATAAACAACATACTTGTACATATTTCGTTGACGCATATTTTGATGTTAGTATTTATAGATAGTAGAACATTTACAGATACCCGTGACTCGTGCCAAATCACCCAAGTTAACAAGGGGAAGGAGCTACAATGATTCACACCATTTGACCATTGACGACAAGTGTTCATCTTCACGGAATGCACCTCTCAATGGACGACGTTGTGTAACTCCAAATTCCAGTAGGAACAAATAGTTGCAAAGTTAAGAAATGTGATTGCCCAAACACGTAAGACTTCTTCTTGTGAGTCTCATCAAGTAAATGAATTAAGACGTTGTTCTTCAGTTGGCTTTTCACTAGAATCAGATGGATACAAACTTGTCATTGTAAGGACAAGTATGTTTTTGGCATATAGTTTTTTGTATAAAGTTAATATTATGGACATGTATGCATCCTCTTGCATACGCAACACATGGACAAACACTTAAGTTTCAAAGCCTCTTAAGTGCTCTAACTTTTAGACATTTTACCTGCAGTAAAGATAGAGAAGATGTTAAGTACTTACAGATTGCTATATTTTTTATCCAAAAAAAGATTATCATTCTTCTTGAAAATGTTAATGGTAGGAGGAGGAAGAATCATCTCAATATAGAAGAGAAAATGCATCTTTTGTATATACTTTCATAAGTTATACATTTCTTTTTTTCTTGCTCTTGTAATTCTCTTTAAAGTTCTTAAGGTTATAACACTAATCTTGTGTTAATTATTGTGATATTATAACAGTTTAAATGCCGTTCCTTTGAGCACGTTAGTGAATTTATTGGAATTTTCTTATATGGCGTCGAAATATAAAAATAAAAATATTTTTTACATTTACGTTTTTTTTGTTACAATGTGGTGGAATTGGAAGCATAGGAACATGAAGATCTTTCAAGTAATTTTTAAGTGTTCAAATAATATTAAAAGATGTCTAAGTGATGAGTTGTGGATTAAAAACAGAATGTAATACGTGACAAAAAAATCACTACCTTTTTGTTTGATATTGAATTAACCTAGACAAAGAAAAGAACAAAAAAAAAAAAGAAATAAAAACAAAAGAAATGTAATATTTTCTTTTCTCTTCTTTATATTAAGAAAATATTTTGTTCATGTTATCATTATGCATGACTATATGAAGTATTTGAAAAACAAGAAACGAAATGGAATTTAGGGGACACAGTGGATTTATAAACGATCTAAAAAAGAGATCAAGCCTTTGGCTTATTCATGGTTAAAACATAAATCACACAGGTGGTCGATTTTGTAAGAAAAATAAAATAATTTCTAGTTTTGATATTTGTTGTTTGTAATTTTAAAGATGTCATCATGTTATGTTTTGTTGGTGTATTAGACGGAGCACCTTGCTAGCCTCCTTTGGAGTTTATATCTATATACAAAATTTACTTTAAAAAAATACACTTAATAACACAACAAAATAAACTCGAGGATACAACGTTAAAACAAACGTTAGCTCGTGAGATACTCTCATAAAGTGAAATTTATCCCTGTGACAGTGGAGACAAAAAGTCAAAATACACGACTCAAAAAACGTTGACAAAACTGGTTTCAAAGTCATCAATATAAAATCAATAAAACCCCCAAGTTAACTTCTCGAAAGCTCCATATCATTAGGGTTTAAGGAAGCAAAAACTCCACATTTTTCCTCCAATACACAACAACAACAACAACAACAATAATGTCTCCAGATGCTTCTGATGCTCTTGCAGGTTTCCATCAATCACTTGAACATCTATCTCTTCCAATGCATCTTCATAATCATATCATCTTCTCTATAAACCTAACCGATCTCTTCAATTTCAGCCAGAGAAAAAGTTCAACAGCTCTTAAACGCTGCAGTCACAGGAAACCTCGACTTCTTGAAGAGTGAGTATCATTCTTTCTCACAATCTTCATGTTTCCAACACTAAATCGTTCATTGATTGCAGTTTGATTGCAATTTGATTGTATGTGGTGAAATTGATAGGTGTGGCTGCACAATTGGATGAAGGTAAAGGGTTATCTCAAACGGTGGCGAGTATTAAGGATGCGAATAAACGAGGAGCTTTGCATTTTGCTGCGAGAGAAGGGCAGACTGAGGTGTGCAAGTATTTGCTTGAGGAATTGAATCTTGATGTGAATACTAAAGATGAGGATGGTATGTGGTTCTTTGTTTGTTAGTTTTGATGCGATGTGGTGAACGGTTATAACTTATAAGGATTGAAAGATATATGTTGTTTTAGGTGAGACTCCTCTTATTCATGCTGCAAGGCAAGGGCATATCTCCACTGCTAAATACCTTATTGAACATGGTGCTGATCCTTCGTTGTCAAGTGAATTGGGAGCTACAGCTCTGCATCATGTTGCCGGAATCGGTGAGTTGTTTTAGTTTATTTCGGTTCATTTTTCTCTACAGACTTTACTAATGGACTAGATTGGAGTGTTGTATTGTATTGTAAGATGAGAATCATAACTACATACATGCTTGAAACCGGAAATTGTGTTTAAAGAACCCGAAGATGTTATCTTCTTCTTGTGAAAGATTGGCATGAATTTATGGAACTTAATGTTTGCAGGACATATTGAGTTGATGGAGTTATTGATATCCTGTGGTGTTGATGTTAATTCACAAAGTGAGTCTGGCACCCCACTGATTTGGGCTGCTGGTCATGGGCAGCAAGATGCTTTAAAACTTCTACTAAAACACAATGCTGATGTAAGACTTTATTGATTGCTGTTTCTTATATATCTCTATAATGGTGATTTTTTTTAAATATTGATGTCATTTAATAGACTTGCTAGCTAGACATCATATATATATACATATATTCCAAATGGGTGCTTTGAACAATACATGCTACTTAGGGTCTGTTTGATAAAACTGAATAAATCAGTCTTAAGTAAGTAAGAGTTTTGGATGATCCAGAGAATAGAGAATGCTTAGAGCTGGTGTTTAATGGAAGCTTGATTGTAAATGTTCTGAATGGATCATTGTGAATCACTTTGAACAGAAAAGAATGTGCAGTATTTTGATAAAACTAAATTATGATTGTTGGATTATGATACATGCCCAGGGGCGGGTCCGCCTTAACCCAGTCGAAGCAGACCTGTTAGACTGGTGGGTAACCCAATTGGGGATCTGTGTCAGCTGCCTCGTGGGGTTAGTGGCTGAGAAATAGGAGCAGTTACAGCACTAGAAATAGGGTGTTATGGGTTTCATTTGTTTCTGTCTTGTCTTAGTACTTTGATTAATGTTTATTCCTTGTTAATCAAAGATCATACCCTTCTTGAATTGGGTACCCTATCTATAATCTTTTTGTTTTTTTCTAGCAATCTAGCCGACTGTTTTTAGATCCTATCAGATTATTTTAGCATGACATTTGTTATGATTACTTGAAGCATCAAAACCCTATCCCCACATCCGTCGATGAATTGTACTTGATCTCGTAGATCTTTGTTTTCCATGATTTTTTTAATCTTTAGTGGACTTGACTGGTTCCTTGTATGATGTCCTTTCTTACTTTAAACGATCTTCTTTCAACGAAACAAAAACTTAGAAAAAATAGAGGAAGATATGAGAAGATGAATAAAGCTTTTAAAGGAGAAGAATAGGAAAGGCAATAAGAATATTTTATTAATGCTATTAATCTGTTTTAGCAGAGTTTGAAAATAGGCGACCTTCTCAGTATGCACTAGCATGGATTCTGTCATATGCTTTACGGCTATCTTTGTTTGTGTGAACTGTTCAACTATTCACATTCCACCCTTCCAACAGCAAGGGGAGGGGGTAGTGCAATTGAATATCTTCTTCCGTTGCTGTTGCTTGTAGTACATACGTGTATTTATCTGGCATTGAACCATGATGCTTGTTTGCAGCCTAATATTGAAACTGATGATGGCATTACTCCTTTGCTGTCAGCTGTAGCTGCAGGCTCACTCCAATGTTTAGAGCTGGTAATTCAGGTACACTAGTTTTTCTATTATTAGAATGTATATGTGCGTCTATTTCTCTGCCTATTTAGACGAACGCTTCTTTCTAGGCCATTCTTTCTAATATCTCCAATTGCAGGGTCCTGCTTACTAGTTACTTCTAAACTTATAAATGTTTTAGATTCCACAGTTTTATGTGTTGAATGGTAATACATATGTGCATGGGATCACAGGCAGGTGCTAAAGTTAATATAATTGCTGGTGGAGCAACCCCACTGCATATAGCTGCTGATATTGGTAACTCAGAATTGATCACGTGCTTGCTAAAAGCTGGTGCTGATCCCAATATGACTGATGAGGTGAGCCTTGAAAATACTAGCCACTTATTCTTGAAACATTTTTTTGGTATCATTTATTATTAGCTATTAACTGTCAATTTTTGGTAAGTGCCAACTAAGTTCGTCATGATACTTGTGGTCCTATATTGTAAATAAAATTGCTTCTTTTATCTTTTTTCTTGGCTATCTTTAGGATGGCTTAAAGCCTGTACAAGTTGCAGCTGCTAGAGGCAATCGAGGTGCTGTTGAGATGCTTTTACCTTTATCATATCAAGTGGAAACTGTTAAAGATTGGACAGTTGATGGTATAATCAACCATATGCAATCTGAAGGTGCCAAAGAGCAGGTACTTGCTTGAATCTATAGGTGTTTTGATGGTTTCTTAAAGGGATTTTTACATATTTCCCCTTCCTAAGGCCATTAATTACATATTTCTCCAAGTCAAAAGAGTAATTATATATTTCCTCTTCCTAAACCTTATATATATGTTTTAAGAAGGGGAAATATGTAATTCTTTTTGGTTTGGGGAAATTTCTAATTAATGATATTAGAAAGGGAAATACAGTTGATGGTCCCTATATTAAATGCTATAATTGTGTGGTGTTACTTTGATCATATTTTGAGGTGTTTTTTTCAGGAAGCAGAAAGAAGTACAAGAGATAATGTGACTAACTCACTAAGTGATGCTACTTCTTCCACCAAAAAAATAGCTGAGGTACCATTTTGACTTTTTTTCTTAAGGCAAAAAGATTGTTCTATGTTTGTGGATGCTAATGTTCCTATATGTATTTTGTATCATCTTTTAGATTTTAAGGTTTCAATAGAAAGTCATGATCTTATCTTTAATATAAATTTAAGCTTGCAAAATTCAGAAGTTTGTTTTTGTTTTGACGTTGAAGTGGCTGTCATGTTTTCAGGTGTCAGCGGAGGCGAAGAAAAAAGCCGCGGAAGCCAAATCAAGAGCAGATGATGCTTTCAGGCGGAAGGAATATTCGATGGCTGTAGATGCTTATACTCAGGTGCACATTTTGATTCTTTTGTGATTTTGTATGTTACTTTTTATGGCAGTTAAAAGAAATTTATCTGATTTTAAATCTAATCTTTTTCTGTTGGTCATGAAACAGGCAATTGATTTTGATCCAAGTGATGCTACATTGTTCTCAAATCGGAGTCTGTGCTGGATACGCCTTGGGCAAGCTGACCGCGCGTTAACTGATGCACAAACATGTAGGGAATTGAGACCCAACTGGCAAAAGGCTTGGTATCGAGAGGGTTCAGCTTTGCGTTTGATGCAGGCATGTTCATCATTTAATCTGAAAATATGTTGCTGAGTTCTTCTTTAACCTAGAATTTAAGGGAAAATTGTTATCTTTCTCTCTGTTGCAGAAATTTGATGAAGCAGCAAATGCATTTTATGAGGGAGTGAAGCTTGACCCTGAAAATATGGAACTTGTACATGCTTTCAGGCAATGTTCTAACTACCTACACGTTACTTTGTCAATTGTCAATTCAATTGTCGTAGTGCTATTGACACATGACAATAAAATTACTTAAACACGTACAGAACAGTTTGGAAGTTTCTACAAAATGGTAGAAATTGCATAATTGTTGATCATTTGGATTTTGAAAGCCAGGAGTTGAATTTAAAAAGAAGGCCAACAAAGAAAATATATTTTTTACGGATAGAAGAAGGTTACATATAACTTCTACCCTTTCTGGGTCAACTGATGGGGCATTTAACTGGTCTTTAGGCCCCTGTGACAAACGGTTAAAAAATCTGGTCACGTGTTTTATTTATTTTTTTATTCTGCTTTTTTAATAATCGGTATTTTTGGATAGAAATAAAACCAGTTTTTGTATTCCCTCTCATGTTGCCATGTTCTTGTCATCTCACAGGGAAGCAGTTGAAGCTGGAAGACAATTTCATGGTGTAAACAAGGAAAATAAAGTACTATTTTAGCTTCATTATTACTTAATTTATATATGTTATGCTAATGAGGATGTATAATTCTAATCGAAAATGCTGAATGAATTGCAGGAATGATCCCTCCGGCACACATATAGACAACCAATGAGAGTTGATATCATTATGCTTGTTTGACAGTTAGTTACTTGAGGTTTTTCATTGCATCTTTTAAACTTTTTATTGTGCTATGATGGTGGTTGCTAAAGCATGTTATTCAACTGTATTAGATGTACATGTCATGTAATATCACACGACGTCCTCATTTTTGTTCTTATGTTTGGATGAAAGCGTTTGGGTCATGACTATTGTTTTTTATTCGTCACGGGTACTATACAAACATTTGATTTGATGGTCTTGATTTGCTGTCCTATACTCCTATATAATGGTCTTGATCAAGCTTACTATATGATGGTTTTGATTATTTTGACCTGTGTTTTTATTTATTTCTCTTGATTTTTCATTTGGCTCAGTTTAAGTAGGGTGTGTTTACAGATTGCTTCACTTAGACAGCTGGTTTAAGATGGTAAGTATATTAACCTGAATTATCGTTCTGGTAAACCTGCACTTCAGACATGTTTTGTCCACCTGATTTCGTATTCACACCCGTTGATTCAAGGCTTCGATTCAGCCTTTGATTGGTAGAAAGAAGACAAAAAGAAGTAAATGGAGTATGAATTGACAGAACGAAACATCGGTTAAAAATAAAATTTATGTGAGGAGTGACCGACGGTTGAAAGTAGGTTGAAAGTAGATTGAAAAGAAGAAAAGTAGTCAAATGAAAATTTAAATAAAGGTTGAATCCAGTTGTATATTAAATGTTGTTGAAACTTGAAAGCTAACGTTTTTATTTATTTGATTTTTTTAATATTTATCAAACTCATTTCTTTCAAATGTAACATATAATTTCATAGCCAACGATTTTATTCTTGATTTTTTTTTCTTTTAAAGTAATAAATTAAATAATTTACAACTGCCTATTTTTTCATCTAAATATGAAGTTTTTCGCTTTTTTATTTTTTTAGCTAGGTTTTTTTTTTCTAAATGTTATTTTACAATCTCTTCGTTTAACGAAAATTATAATTATTTGGGATGAGAAAGTAGATATTAACTTTAATATTTTAAAGTTTTAACACATTACGTGAATAATAATATTTATATATTATTGACATATTAAATGTATATCGAATTTTAATATCAAAGGCTGTGGTATAGATGCATTTGAAATTTTGAATATTGCACTAGGAACAAATAAAACACACACTTTATCATTTCATAAATTAATATAATACAATTAATTGATTACATTTTTCGATTTTTTATATTCATTTCAATTTTTCTTTGATTTTATATTTATATATAATAACACCAAGTTATTTACAAAATCGCAATTAATCATATTTTAGTCTCTGTTGCAATGGACGACAACGCCAACTAGCTATTTAATATATTAAAAACCAACCTATGTGCTAAAGTGTTTTTGGTGGTTTAGTTTTTGATCACAAACAGTTTTTTTTGTTTTATTTGGTGCAATGTTATTTTTTGTCCCATATTTTCAATAAAATATTGAATAAAATAGGTTGCTTTAAAATATTTTAGCCATTTTCTTTAAAATATTTTTAAGCATTATTATTGTGACAAACTAAACCAATTATGAGCATAAAAATGGTTGACGAAAACTAGTTTTGGCATTCGTTTTTATGATTTTTGACGAGCTGAGAAGATAACAACCAAACTCACACCACGTAGCTCGGGGGAAAAACTATTAAACTGCCGACACGTAGCATGATAAAAAAACTAGTTTCTACATAGGTTACCAACTAACTAACCAAATTTTAGATTTATCCCAATGAATGAGTGATTAGTAGATGTATAATAAGATACATAAAGCATGATTAGCTTTAAAAAAATATTTAAGAGAAATTTATATACACTTCTACAAACTTTCAAATATACCAAATCAAATTTAATAAATGATATTTAATATTTCAAAATCATTAAATCAGGAATTTTGATATTTCAATTATTAAAGGTGCATATGATATTTTGATTTGGTTTAGATATATATGATATTTAACAAAATTCGTAGGGTTATATGATATTTAGTGACATTCTTAGGGGTAAATATGATTTTAAATTTTTTTCTAGGGTATATATATTATATATAATAGAGTAAATTACTGTTTTAGTCTTTGTGGTTTGATGGTTATAACCCTTTTAATCCAATATTTTAAATACACTCAGTTTAAAAACTATGGTTTAAAATCTGTCTAAATCAAGTCTAAATCACTTACTACCATCCATATTTTCTATCAACTTTATGTAAAATAACTAATATACACTAGTATCTAATTTGTTACTACATTATAAATAACATAAAACTAAATTATCTCTCTCAATCAGCCAACACCACCACCTGTGGACCTCAGTCACCGCCACCACCTGGGCCACTTCAGCCACCGCCGCCACCTGGGCACCTCAGCCACCGCCACCACCTGCGCACCTCAGCCACCGCCACAATCTGCGCATCTCAACCACAACCAACACTTGCGCACCTCATCCACCGCCACCACCTGCGCACCTCAGCCACCGCCACAACTGCGCACCTCAACCACCGCCAACACCTGCGCACCTCACCATCACCACTACCTACGTACCTCAGCCACAACCACCACTTGCGAACCTCAGCCACCGCCGCCACATGGGCACCTCAGCCACCGCCGCCACATGGGCACCTCAGCCACCGCCACCACCTGCGGACCTCAGCCACCGCTACCACCTGCGCACCTTAACCACATCCACAACCTACGCACCTCAGCCACCGCCAACACCTACGCACCTCAGCCACCACCACCACCTACGCACCTCAGCCATGCCACCACCTGCGCATAGGGCTGCAAACGAACTGAACGTTCAGCGAACAGTTCGTGAACCGTTCGGAAGGAAGTTCGTTTATGTTCGTTCGTTTAGTAAAGGAACGAACATGAACAAGAAAATTCCGTTCGTTTAGTTAAACGAACGAACATGAACACAAGTCGCGTTCGTTCATTTATGTTCGTGAACGTTTGATAATGTGTTCGTTTATGTTCGTTAATGTTCGTTCGTGAACGTTGGATAATGTGTTCGTTTATGTTCGTTAAGGTGTTTGTTTATATTCTTAATTAATGCGTCAGTTATTTTGTATGAATATTATATCAAGTACTTTTTGGTATTTATGTTTACTACTTATTTATTTTTATTGATTATGTGTAATGTTTGTAATAAAAAATATAAATTTTATTCTAAAGTAAATCTATAATAATTTGTATTCGTTTGTGTTTATGAGTTTTTTTTTGTGTTCGTCATGTTCTTGAACGATTGTTTGTGTTCGTTTGCTTTTGTTTGTGTTCATTTTCATTCGGTAAGTGTTCGTGAACAGTTTATGAACATATTCATTTTCTTAATGAACGAACACGAACAAGAAATCTCGTTCGGTAAGTGTTCGTTAACAGTTTATGAACAAGTTTATTTCTTAATGAACGAACACGAACAATGCCTTGTTCGTGTTCGTTCGGTTCGTTTCCAGCCCTACATGCGCACCTCAGCCACGCCACCACCTGCGCACCTCAGCCACCGCCACCACCTGCGCACCTCAATCACCACCATAACCCGCGCACCTCAGCCTCCGCCAACACCTGTGCATCTCAACCACCGCCACCACCTACGCACCTCAGCCACGCCACCACGTGCGCACCTCAGCCACCGCCACCACCTGTGCACCTCAACCACCGCCACCACCTGTGCACCTCAGCCACAGCCACCACCTGTGCACCTTAGCCACCGCCACCACCTCAACCACAATCACCACCTGCGCACCTCAGCCACAGCCACCACCTGTGCACCTCAACTACCACCACCACTTGCGCACCTCAGCCACCACCACCACCTACGCACCTCAGCCACCCAACCATCTTACTAGTGGTTGCACCTTAGCCATCGCCACCACCTACGCACCTCTGCCACCCAACCATCTTACCCACCTATTTTATCTTATGATCTTTCCTCCCCTTTCCCTCTATCTGAACCTTTGCCCCCACCACTACCACCCACTCTTCAACCCCTAACGCTACCTGACCTTTAACATCTACCACCACCACCACCACCACCACCTAATACTTAGTGGCCCCTCCACCCACTTTGTTTATTTGCTCGTTTTAGAGAGAAAGAGAAATAATAAGAAGAAAATAGGAAGGGTATATGCCTTAATTTCTACTTGATTTAGGGCAATCGATCTAAACAGTAGGATTAATTTGTTGGATTAAAAGTGCTTAAACTGGGTGTTTTTAAACTATTGGATTCAAAGTGTTATGATAACCAAATCACAGAGAGTAAAAGAGTAATTTACTCTATATAATATACATTTGGGTATATATAATATTAAATTTTTGTTTGAGTATATGTGATATTTCAAATAGGAGCATTTACATTTTATGACATTTTTATTAGTTTTATGACACATAATGGTTTTTGAAGATTTTCTATGATTTAAGAAGGAGGAAATCGAATTTAACTTAGTGGCTTTTAGACAACTTCTGTGCTGAATCAATAAGAGGTCTGAATCATTAAGTGCTGAACCATTAAAAGGTCTGAATCAATAAGAGTTAGTATATCTCTTAACCATTCAAAAACAAATATTTGACCAATTCAGATAAGATGTCTTAACCATTCAGCATTAAACCTCTTAACCATTCAACATTAGTATAATGCTTAACCATTCAGAGGCAAATGACTGAATCACTCAGACATTTTCTCACGAATCAAACAGTCTGAATCATTAAATGCTGAACCATTTAGACATCTGAAATATTAAGAGGCTGTCAAACAATCCCTTATTCATTGTTGATATCGGAAGCCAAGGGATGACAAAGGAGGAAAATACTACAATGACAAAACAATTTTATCATTTGATTCATGTATTTCACTTTCGGATTCCACAATTCTTCATCAATTCCGATCACATGCAACTAAATTTATTGTGATCGAATAAGGGCGTAAGGATTGATATTACTTAATGTAGTTCTGGCTTGTAAGTACACTAGACATGAATTTACTTTGATTGCTTGAATGTTTGGTATTATGTGTGAATCTATGTGCTAACATCTTTGTGTGTTTAAAGACAAGTTGTTCAACCAAATTAATGTATTTTTTCTTTGATTCGAGTTAATTTTTAGTGATAAACAAAATATATTTGATTATTAGTGTTAGAGTAATGAGTTGATATTGTGTATGTTCATATCACGTGTCGTATATAATTTGATTTCATATTGTTAAATGTTTGCTTGTGTTAACGAAGTGTCATTCATTTGTCCTCCATACAATTATGTTAATAATACTATATCTATGTGGTGTATGAGTGTAATTGTCAAATTTAAAGAGTTATTAACTTGTTGAACCTCAACCCTTTTGTATGGGTGTTTAAAAATATTCAAAACCTAATTTGAAATATCCAAAATCCGAATCCGAAATATCTAAAATTTTGGCTTTTTAAATTTCATATCCGGATTCGGATAATGATTTTCAGGATTTTTGGATATCTGAGTTATCCAAAATATTTTTCTAAAACTTATTAAATAATAAATATTTGAATCAGTTGCATATATACCCTTGTAAACATCCCTCAAATACATATATACCCAAGCAAAAACTTTAATTGTATATATATATCCAATTTATCGTCAGGACAATATTACTCCCAAAAAAAAAGAAACAATTACAGATGAGTATACATGCCATAAAAAGTTTTAGAAGGGAAAATATACTTTAACCTATGTGCCAATTATTAGGTTTGTAAGGGAGAAATTTGTCAATTATAAAGTTTTAGTAAGAATAAGGGCGAATTAGTCATTCAATAAATTATTTTTAATGGAAATGAGTAAAATTGCCAATTATGAGGTTTTGTAAGGGAATATATGCATTTACTGTTTTTGTTTGGTTATATATGCCATTAAAGAGTTGTAGATGGGGAAACATGCTTTTAACCCTAAATATTTACTAGAAATTTAAGATATTTCTATAATAACTCGGATATATGAAATTATTTTTAATAAAAAATGTTACTTTTTTATCAAAATAATTAAAAAAATATATATTCTTTTTAGAATTCGGATATCCGTTCGGATATCCAAAATTTGAAATACAGGTAGTGAAATCTACTATCTGAATTTTCAGATATTCGAATTTGAACACCTTAATTATGATTTTTTTCATTGAATTTTTGTTACTTTTCTTTATAGTTTTTTTAGTGAACGCCTTGTGTTTGTAGCTAATGCATTTTAATTTAACAAACTAATTTCATATGTTACATTATGTTAGAACAATAAATTTAAACCAGGAGCCATCCAATTACGTTTTTGTGATTCGACATTTGTCACATCCCGGCGGAAGCGTGAGATGATTATTTGGGTGTGACTCGTTTGTACAGAACTCATTAATTAACAGAGTTTTATCAGATAGCACAGCAGAACAATATAATAACTAAATTCATAAGGTAATATTATAGTTAGGATTACATTAAATCATAATAGTCAAAATTTGATCTAAATATAATCCTATTACAAACATATTATCTAATTGCTACATCTTTAGTAACGATGGAAGTTGTGATATCCGGTAATTTTCCGTTATCCAACTCCGTTAGTTCCGCTAAGTTTTGCATACACGTGTCGTGAGCACACACTAGTTGTCGTTTAACGTTGGTGACGTAATAATAATTAATCATGTTAAATGGGTGATAATCTAATTGTTAATATGATTATGATGTTATGTTTATGTGTTTATATGTTTTAAATGTTTATTAAGAAAGTTTATCGCGTAACGTGGAAACGTGTTTATTTATTCGTATATCTTGTGTTTTT
>BJCM01263937.1:0-13008 GCA_018326385.1 Flaveria bidentis
ACCTCTCAGTCGCACGACTGGTCCATTAGCATGGCTCAGTCGTATGACTGAGTCTCATTCGCATATGCTCCTGCAAATGACCCAGTTTCATGTATTTACAACATATCAGGTGTATAACATTAAGCCTAGACTATTCGACAAGCGACGGACACACTATATATGACTATATATGCTCCAACAGGATCACTTATGTATTTAACTGCCAGTAGACCTGACATTATGTTTGTTGTGTGTGTCTGTGCTAGGTGCCAATCAGATCTAAAAGAGTCTCATCTGAATGCTATTAAAAGAATTTTTAGATATCTCAAAGGAAAATCAGGACTTGGACTTTGGTATCCAAAGGATGGTGATTTCACTCTCTACTCATATTCAGACAGTGACTTTGGAGGATACAACAACAACAGAAAATCCACAACTGGTGGATGTCAATTCATAGGATCAAGACTAGTTTCATGGTAGTGCAAGAAGCAAACAAATGTATCTGTATGCACAGTTGAGGCTAAGTACATAGCTGCTTCAGTTGGTTGCTCTCAAGTCCTTTGGTTACAAAACCAATTATTGATTAGGGTTAAAATTTCCTTCAAACTTCAATTTACATTGACAATTCAGCTGTTATGTTTATAACTACTAATCCTATGCAAAATAGTAAAACAAAGCATATTGAAATAAGATACTATTTTCTGAGAGATTTCTTAGAAAAAGGTTTGATCAAGTTAGTCAAAGTGGATACAACAAATCAGCTGGCTGATTTATTCACAAAATCCTTTGATTGAGTTAGATTTAATTTTCTAATTGAGTCTCTAGGCGTGATTAACTTAGATTAATCATTATGAACAAACAAAGAAAAACATGTGTCTGTTCTTGTAAATAGTAATTAATAAAAAATTATATTGTCTTTCTTTCTGTGTATTTTACTTCAACATGACATATGTTTGGGAAATGATAGTATACTATGCCTTTGCTTCTACCTAAATTCTTAAATATCATTAAAATTTGATCTAGTTACTTGATATGTGAGTAGGTTCATCTTGAGTGGAAACTACACCTAGTGCATGCCAAACATAATGCAAAGTGATTGTTTGTGGGAAACTTCATTTTGAGGATACATAAAGTGAGTCTTATTCTAATGTGACCAAATCACTCATCTAAGCACACTATGTACCAAAACTTTATAATATCTATCTTTGCAAATCATACTCCCTCTGTTTTTGTGTAAACAAAGACCTTGGTGTATGATCACCATGGCTTACATTTGTAACCAACTAGTGAAAAGATCATGATCCACATCATCCCTCTGTTTTGTGTAAACAAAGACCTGGGTTAAAGGTACCTCTATTTTACGTAAGTAAAGACCTGGTGACTTGATGATGATCATATCTAAGCTCTCAAAAGAATCCTCTGTGATCAACTGTATATTAATTCTAGAGCTTTTACATCAATTCATTAATAAGATGTTAAATGCATCTCAAGATAGATCTTATAACTTAAAGTACATAGTTTCTAAGTGTGAAAAAGTGATTATTTGACTCACAATAAACATGAAAACATGATAAACAACATGCGTAGTTGATACAATACTCTTGTATGGATTTAAGTGGACAAACATACTTGCAATTAGAAATAAGATCAGGTATCATTTCAATAAATTAACTCACCAGGAAGATGCTTAGTATTATAGTATGATCCTATTCTATGTGTATATATATGCTTGTACATTGTCCTCGCTTCAATTTTGTTTAGTCTAATTTCTTTTTGTGTGGACAGACAAGTTTCTTTCATGATATTCTTCTTAGAAATTTATGATAAATGCATTCATTCATCATTAATCCAAATTTTAAGGGGAGTAGAATCATGAAAATAAGTTAATAACAAAAATTGTCATGAAGTAGCAATAAATGGTTCTAAGTATTTGACTAGAACCATACAATAAAATAAGTTTCATACAGTGCATTTCAAGCATTAGCAGAAGCAACTATGTATTATTGCATTTAGCATCAGCAGAAGCAATAGTGTGAATACTTAATAAAATTGTCCATCCGTAGATTGTTAAACTACGAATGAGCCAATACTCAAAGTAGATTCAAATTTCATAGATTGGTAACCTATGAAAATTAAGTTATTCTTCATTAGCAGAAGTTTTTAAGTCATCCGCAGATGATCTACGGAATTCGTAGATGATCTCCGGAAGAACTAAAAACTGCGGATAAGGGAAATTGAATAGAGGGTCCCACGTTATTAAATAAATGAAATTAATAAGTCTGAGAGAGTATAAATGATGTCTTTGACTTAAATATTCATTAATTCACTACACTGTTTCAGACCTAGAAAAACACACTCAACAAACATTTTTCCCTCTTTCACAAACATTCAAAATCACCGAGTCAAAACATCAATCAAACACATAATCC
The DNA here is from genome assembly GCA_018326385.1 of Flaveria bidentis. NCBI lineage: Eukaryota > Viridiplantae > Streptophyta > Magnoliopsida > Asterales > Asteraceae > Flaveria > Flaveria bidentis. Next base: position 2,409 of record BJCM01263937.1, read on the forward strand.
TAATCTTAGATCATTGTGTTCAAGGTAAAACATGTCGTAATGATCAATAATGAACTGTCTGATTCTTGGTTATCCTAACAACTGTTCGCATTCTCATTATCTTCCTTATTCTTATGAACAGATGGCTAATCAATTTGCAAGAGAGCATAATGTGCGTGCTTTCTTAAACGTTGATGATTCTGTTTCAGAAGGATGTCGAGACATTATACGCTATCTGTGAAGATCTAGGCTGTTTTATGCCTTATCAGCGGAGCCGGTGATACATCAATCACACATTACTGACTTATGGAACTCCGCACAAATAGAAGATGATGGAGAAATTGTAGTGGCAGAAGTGAAGAATCAAAGACTGAGGTTAAATGAGCAGACCATAATGAGGGTTCTAGAGTTGGGAGATCTAGAAGCTGGTCACCCGGGATGTGTTAAAAAATGAATACATAGAGAGAGTATTCAATCTAATGGGATAAGAGCGAGATCAAGAAAGAAAGACTGTGCAAGCCATATAGATTTCTATGTCATACTTACCTTAAGTGCATCTATAACAGGAAATCTGGACTTGACAAATTTTCAAGGCACATTTCTTTTGGGATCATTGGTATCTTTGAGGGAAGAACATACAACTATTCCAAGTACATCTACAATTGTCTGTGTGATCACATCAAAGTGCAAAAGCCTGATAAAATATTTATGTTCCCAAGGTTCCTACAACTGATCATCAATGGTGAATTGCCCGGATTAGCTAGGGATGGTGATGTACTTGTGCAAGCTCATTTGGGAAGATCTGTTTTGAACAAGATCAGTGGGAGGTATAAAGGAGAAGACATGCCCATGTTTGCTCATGTGGTAGATGCTAATGCAAACATTCCCCAAGAACTAGTATGGGAAGACCAGTAGGGGAATTCACCCACTAACACTATGCAAACCTCACATTCACCTCCTCATTCACCCATTCACTATCATCATCAATCCTCACAACATCTCTCACCAGCCAGTCAAAACACCTTGCCCTTTTCACCCATCCAACCAGATCAGTCTCAACAATCACAATCACTAGGCAGCCAAAACACTCAACCAATCTCTCCAATCCACCTTCTATCACCAAATCAACCTCAAACACAACAATCACAATCACCAACCAGCCAAAACACTCAACCAATCTCTCCTATTCACCCTTTATCATCAAATCATTCTCCAACTACAGAAATGCAATCCACTGTGAGCTTATATACAGGGGAGACATTCTTAGCATCACAAGCCAGTACTGTTCAACTGTCACCAACCAATACTGAATCCCTTGTCCATTCAAACAATACTGAACCAGTCTCTCCAGTCATTGACCATCAGCAACAACAACAACCACATCAAGAACAAGCAGAGCAAACAGTTAAGTCCTGTTCAAGCTCAGCTAGTGTAGCACTTGAAAATGTGAATGATGATGAGATTGTTGCTCAATATCAGGAAGAAGAAGAAGAAGCAAACTATGTTGATGTAATTGCTTACAATGAAAATGATCTTAGTGATGATGACATCCCGGTGAGCAAAAGTTATCTAGTTGCTGAATACAACAAGATTGTTGTCAAGTCAAACTATAGAAAGCAAAGAATTCAAGAGTTGTAAGGGATGATAAAAGAAAAAGATGATCAGTTGATGCCGCAAGAATCAAGAATTAAAAGACTAAGAGAAGATGCACAATGAAACAATGAAGTGATTGATGCTCTTCTTCAACAAGAATCTAAGCTCAAAGAATCAGTGAAGTTTAAGCAGGCTGAAAATGAGAAGCTGATGATGAAAATTGATCAAGTAACTGACTCTCTATCTGCTCATCAGCTTTGTTGAAAAGAAAAGAAGAAGAGCTTGAGGAGCTAAAAATGAAAATCTATGTCCTGGAATCAAATGCTGCTCCTCCAACAAATCAAAAAAAGAACCTGCTGAGTCTTCTAAGCAACTAATTCTATACTCAAGGAAGAGGAAGTACTTGGGTTCTACAAAGAAAAAAGTAATCAATGTTGAAGATTTACCTAAAAGGTCAAGTCATACATCTTTAGAGCATACTCCTTCAGTGGATGTTTCAACATCAAAGCTAGTAACTCATGATGAAGCTGAGAGTGATGCTGAATGGAATGAGTTCACAAATGATGAACCTTTCAAAGATCAAATAGAAGAAAAGGTTGATGATCTTCTGACCACTAAAGACATACTTGAAGAAAGGCCATAATCTTTAATGTTTATGACCTTAATCAATCATGGGTTTCCATATGACTTGGTGGAAAGGCTAAATATGAATGAGATGAAGAACATTCTAAAGGAATTTGAGCTAGCTAGATTCATGGTTCCAAATTGAAACTATGAAACTTTCACAACCTTTCAATCAATTCTGAAAATCAAGAACGAGTTAGGTCACTATGATACAACAAAGCTCTCCAAATACAACATGATATGCTGGTTACAGGGTCATAACTACAAAAGCTAGGAACTTAAGGGAAGAACAGTTGGTGAGCTGAGAAGGATGATGGATCATGTCATGGTTGTTGAGCTTGATACTGGAGTGAGATTCAGGACAGAAGCTCCAAATTCTGCTGCTGAGCAACAAAGCAAACTCCCTATTGATCCTATAACTAAAGATCAGCACAAAAGGAAGGATAAGCTAATACGAGAGCTTGGGACAGTTATCCCTAGAAAAGTGTGGCCTCTAGGCACAATTGTGAGAGAGATCACTGATGAAATCTTCTCTAATCCAGTTGTTTGATCATATCACAACCCCCTCTGCTGCTGAAGAAAACATGATTATGGCCTGGAAATATGACTCAGAGTGGGATTATGCTTTTATCAAAAGAGTATCTAGGAGAGTTGAATACTACCACCTACTTGAATCAATCATGGAGTTGATTAATGTTGACATTAAACACCTTCAAAGCCTGATCATCTCCAACTACTCAATAAGCCCAAGAGGAAGAGATTTCTCTGTGATGATAGGAAAGCTGAAAACTAAGTTCAAGGATGATGTTTTCAAGGAAGAAAAAAGAGAAGATGAAAAACACAAGAAAAGACTCCAAAGGAAAAGAAGATCAAGATCCAAATCCTCTGCATTGATTGATGATGAATTTCTGAGGAGAGTTGGATATTCAAACAAGACAACAACAACAATCAAGCATATAGAAGGTACTTAATATAAATTTTCCATAACTGAATAGGGATATGTTAAGAGAACTAAAGAGCTGGTGTTGTTAAGGAATGAAGAAACTAAGAAATCTAAAAGTATTAAACTATTTGATCCAGTAGAAATCAAGCTACTCCACCCCAGCTATACTTCATATTTGCATGACAAATTCTTTCCAAAGCTAAATGATGAAGGAGCTCAGCATGATCTATGCCTATATGTGCACATGATTCAAGTAATTGATAAACTGCATGCAAAGGCATATAAGAGAAGAAGATATGAAGTTGGATTGTTAAAAGGAACTAACATCAAGGAAGTATCTGAACTGAGGATGTTAGAACAAGATGAGCTTGAAATTGTCAATAATCAAAGTGTTATGGAAACTCTCATAATAGAAGAAGATATTCTAGGGCTGAACTTTGAGACACTACAAAAATTATGCAGAATGGAGATCAAGTACAAGTACAATGATCAAAAGGATGCAGTGTCATACTTCAACAAGAAGATGGTGTCAAGAATGAAGGAGCTTTCAGTTTTGAAGAGCTAATTACAAGTGTCTAAGCCTAAGGGGGAGCATTGTTAGATCTAGGAACTATAGGTCTAGATCATTTTCTATAGGCTTAGAACTTTAATCAATACTTGTAGTGAATGTTATTAATTCATTGTTTTGATGTATGCATTATGTATATAGGTTAACTCTTATTTGTGTTGATTTATGTATGTTTGCAGATAAAGCATTATACTTGGTCAATTTGTGAAATTGACAAAGTGTAAGAAACATCTACGGATGAATATTTTTGTTCTTCCGTAGATATGTACCTTACAAAACCAATCATCCAAATATCTTCTGCGGATGAACAACCAGCTCTGAAGTTGAAGTAAAGATCCCTTCGGCAGAACAAGATAGCTTCAGAAGAACAAGATTCCTGCGGAAGGACAAATATTTACGGAAGACTATATTCCCGCGGAGTCCAAACACTTTTATTTAATAATACAAGTGTTACAAGTCAACAAGTCAACAAGATAGTTGTGCGGAATCCTAAGAGATCAGGTGTTTTCTTAACTTATACACACGTGCCTATAAATATGGATCTTAGGTTTCACATCAAAGGACGGCTAGACGACACACGAACACAAACAACCAAGCATCAATACAGCAAACCAAACACCACATCATATCACACAAACACAAACCCTAGCAGCTGTCAAATCGACGTCAATACATTCAAGGCAATTATTTTTCATTCATTATTTATTCATCTGTAATCATTAATATATTTTAATAAAATACGTTTAAATAAAATCTTTTTGTTTGATTATTAATTGTGTTCTTCTCACTATGTTCGTCTTAATTATTAATCATTATTGGTTATATTTAATTATTAAAAACAATTAAACAAGGTTAATATTGATTCCACACAGGTCCTTACTCTAGGCTTCAGAAGCTTAGCCACAACTACCATTGTTGTAGTCTGCATTGGCTTGTTGGTTCTATAGCCTGCATTGGTGATGGAGTTTGTACAAGCAATTGAACAATGATTGGAATCCTCGGATCAAGGGAGGTTGAATGATTTTGTTGTTTGAAACCAAAGGAGGAACCAGGGAACTAGTTTTGGGTTTCTTTGATTTCTTAGGTGATTAAATTTCATCCCATGTACTTCCATCCAATTCATTAATTGCAAAAAAACTCATTCATGTGATCATGAATTGCCAATTTAGACTAAATTGGCTTAAAAAGCTTTTCAAATTACATAAGAAGCTGATAAACCATTCCATGAACCACATCGATTCTAGGTTGTGAATCTAAGGATCGCATTCAGCAATTATCAGTGTTAATTTTCGAATGAAGTCAATGTTTTCGTAATCAACATTAACTTTGTTTAATTGTTTTTAATAATTTAATAACACCAATAATGATTAATGACTAAGACGAACACAATTTATAATCAAACAAAAATAGTTAATTCAAATGTATTTCATTAAAAGTTGTTAATGATTACAGATGAATAAACAATGAACGAAACAAAATTGGTTTGAATGTATTGATGTTGATGTGACGGCTGCTAGGGTTTGTTTTTGCGTGATTTGATGTTTGGTTGTTTGTGATCGTGTGTCTACTTGTCGTAGTCGCTATCGTTTTGATGTGAAACCTAGGATCCATATTTATAGGCACGTGTGTTTCTGTTAAAGAAACACCGGATCTCTTGGGATTCGCATAGCTGTCATGTTGACTTGTAACACTTGTATTATTAAATACAAGTGTTTGGACTCCGCAGGAATATGGTATTCCGTAGATGTTTGTTCTTCCGCAGGAGTCTTGTTCTTCTGAAGGTACTTTGTTCTTCCGAATGTACTTTGTTCTTCAGAAGGTACTTTTTTCTTCCAAAGGAAACTTTGTTCTTCAAAAGGTACTTTGTTCTTCCGTATGAATTTTGTTCTTCAAAAGGTACTTTATTCTTCCATAGGAATTTTGTTCTTCAGAAGGTACTTTGTTCTTTTGAAGGAAACTTCACTTCTGACTTCAGAGATGGTTGTTCATCCGTAGGAGATCTTCGGATAATTGATTTTGTGAGAAACATATCTATGGAAGAACAAAAAGTGTTCATCTGTAGATGTTTCTTACACTTAGTCAATTTTAGAAATTGACTAAGTATAATGTTTGTACCTGCAATCATATACAGATCAATACACATATGGGTTAACTTATATATATAATTCATATTAATGAATTACAATTGTTCAGTACATATATTGATTAAAGTTCTAAGCCTATACAAAATGATCTAGACCTATAATTCCTAGATCTAACAATACTCCCCCTTAGGCTTAGACACTTGTAATCATCCCTTCAAAACTGAAAGCTCCTTTAATCTTGACACCATTTTCTTGTTGAAATAAGATACTACATCCTTTTGATCATCATATTTGTACTTGATCTCCATTCTGCATATCCTTTGAAGTGTCTTAAAATTCAGCCCCAAAATGTCTTCTTCTGTTGTGAGGGTTTTCACAACACATTGATTATTGACAATTTCCAACTCATCTTTTTCTGAGACTCTTAGTTCTGAGACTTCTTCAATGGTAACTCCTTTTAAAAGCCCAGCGTTATACGTTCTTCTCTTGTATGCTTTTGCATGCAGTTTATCCACCACTTGTATCAAAGGAATATCTAAGCATAAATCATTCTATGCTTTTTCATCAGACAGATTTGGGAAAAATTTATCATGTAAGTATGATGTGTAGCTTGGGTGGAGTAGTTTGATCTCTACTGGGATCAAAGATTCTTATCTTGTCACCTTTCTGTCCATCAGCATTCCTCAATAGCACCATTTCTTTTGTTTTCTCAACTTATCCCCACTCAGTTATAGGAATAGTGTATTGATTTCCTGCTATGACTTTGATGGCTATTGTTTTCCTATTACTATAACCAACCCTCCTTAAGAATTCATCATCAACTAATGTGGAGGAGTTGGTGCCTGATCTTTTCATCCTTTCTAATCTTCTTTTGTGCTTATCATCCTCTCTTTTGGCTTCTTTTATCACATCATCTTTGAATTTTGTATTTAAATTTCCCACCAACACAGAGAAGTCTCTTCCTCTTGGGTGAATTGGATAGTTAGAGATAATTAAACTTTGCAGATCTTTGATGTCACTTTCAGTTAGACATAATACTGATACTACATCATGGAAGTATTGAATTATTCCAGATGTTCTCTTGATAATTACATAGTCCTATTCTTGATCTTACCTCCAGGCCATAATCTTGTTGTCTTCCACAGAGTTAGGGCTTGTGATGTGGTCAAACAGTTCTATCAAGGTAGACTTTTTCTCTGTATTCTCTCTGACTGTTGTACCCAATGGCCATATTTTTCCAGCTATGACTACTCGTGGCTCTCTGATTAGTTTATCTTTCCCTTTGTGCTAATCTTTAGGTTCAACAGTTGTAGGATCAGCAGGGAGTTTGCATTGTTGCTCAGCATTAGACATTGGTGCTTCAGTTCTGAATCTGACTCTGGTATTAAGCTCAACAGTCATTACATATTCTATCATTCTTTTCAGCTCATCAATATTTCTTCCTTTAAGCTCATGTGCCTTGTATTTGTGACCCTGTAGCTAACATACCATATTGTACTTGCTAAGCTTTGTTGTATCACAGTGGCCTTGATCTTTCTTGATTTTCTGAATGGCTTGAAAAGTTGTGAAAGCTTCATAGTCACATTTTGGAATTATGAATCTAGCAAGCTCAAACTCTTTCAGCAGATCCTTCATTTCAGTCAGATTTATCCTTTCAACCATGTCATATGGAAACCCATGGTTGATCAGGGTAATAAACATAGTTGATTCATGCCTCTCTTCCATTATGTCTTTTGTTGTCAAAAGATCATCAGCCTTTGATTCTTCTTGTTCCTTGTTAGTTTTTTCTTTAGTCAGCTCTTTCGATTCAGCATCACTCTCAGCTTCAACATGAGTAACTGGCTTTGATATTGAAACATTCACCGAAGGAATGTGCTCTGAAGATGTATGCCTTGACCTTTTAGGTGAATCTTTAACATTCATTACCTGTTTCTTTGTAGAACCCAAGTACTTCCTCTTCCTGGAGTACATGATAAGTTGCTTAGAAGACGCTGTAGGTTCTTTTGGTTGTTTTGATGTAGTGGCAGCCTTTGATTCCAGGGCACTTATTTTCATCTTCATCTCATCAATGTCTTCATCCTTTCTTTGTAGCTGAGCATGTTGTTCTTGTAAAGTCTTGTTAGCTTGGTTGCTCCCCAACACAAGCTTTTCTATATCAGCCTTCTAATGAGCAATTGACTCTTTTTGTTCTTCAACAAGCTCAAGCAGAGCATCAATGACTTCTTTGTTTTCTTGTATATTTTCTCTTAATCTTTCCAGATTAGATTCCTGCTTCATAAGCTGATCATCTTTTTCTTTTATCATCCTCTTCAGCTCCTGAATTCTTTGTTTTCTATTGTTGAACTTGACAACAAGCTTGTTGTATTCAGTTACCAAATAGCTTTTGCTTACAGGGATGTCATCTTTACTTAACTCATCTTTATGATAGGCAATTACATCCACATAGTTTTCTCCTTCTTCCCTTTCTTGTTGTTTATCAACAATCTCATTATTATGATCATTAGTATGAGCCACACTTGCTGAGCTAGAGCATGCCTCTTCAGCATGAATGGGTTTATCTTGATGAGGTTTATGTTCAATATTTCTGTTGAGCACTAAAGGTTCAGTTTGATTGGAGGTAACTGGATTTTGAAAGTTTGAGTGTGATAATTGGATGGTGCTGGCTTGAGAAATCAACTCAATCTCACTAGTGTGAACTGAGTTTAGAGACTGAGTGACAGTGATGGGTTCAATATGCACACTCTTAGAGAATTGATGAAGAAGTGGAGAGATTGGCTGAGTGTCTTGGCTGGCTATTAATTGTGATTAGGGTGTTTATGGTTGATTTGGTGATAGAGGGTGAATAGGAGAGATTGGTTGGGTGTTTTGACTTGCTTGAGATTGTGGTCGGGATGATTGAGGTTGTTGGTGAATGGTTGATTGATGAGGTGAAAATGAGACTTCCTCAGTGTTAGCAGGTGAACTTCCTTGTTGTTCCTCCCATACCAGTTCTTGTGGAACGTTTGCATTTGCATCTACCACATAAGCAAACATGGGCATGCCTCTTTCTTCATACTTTCCACTTATCTTATTCAGAACAGATCTCCCTAGGTGTGCTTGAACAAACACATCACCATATATGGCAATCCCAGGCAGATCAGCATTGATGATCAGTTGTAGAAACCTTGGAAACATGTACATCTTGTCAGCATTTTGCACTTTGATGTGGTCACATAGACAATTGAAGATGTACTTGGAGTAGTTGTATGTTCATTCTTCAAAGATTCCTATGATTCCAGAAGAGATGTGCGTTGAGAATCTGTCCAGTCCTGATTCCATGTTTGAGATACACTTCAGGTAAGTGTGACACAGAAATCGGTAGGGCTTGCACAATCTCCTTTTTTTGATCTCTCATCTTTCAAAGTCACCATCATAACCCATCAGTAGAAATATCTTCTCAATATACTCATGATCAAAGACATCTAGGTGACCACTTTCTTGTTCTCCCAATTATAGTACCTTTCTTATGGTCTGCTCATCTATCCTTAGACTTTCATTTTTTATCTCAGCCATAATCACTTCAGATTCTCCATCTTCCTCAATTCGAGTCGAGTTCCAAAAATCGACTATGTGATCTTGATGAATCACAGGCTCTACTGTTAAAGCATAGAAGATCCTGGATCGTTGTAAGTATCTTATAATGTCTCTGCATCCTTCCTGGATTTAAGAATGCACACACATTGTGCTCTCTCGCAAATCAATTAGCCATGTGTTCATAAGAATAAAGAAGATCATGTTAGAATCAACATAATTGACATGAGAATGCGAATAGTTGTGAGAATAACCAAGAATCAAACAGTTCATTATTGGACATTACGACATGTTTTACCTTGAATACAGTAATCTGAGAATAGGGTTATGTGTTTGTTTGATGTTTTGATTCGGGGTTTTTAAATGTTAGAGAAAGGGGGAAAAGTTTGTTGAGAGCGTTTTTCTAGGTCTGAAAAAAGTGAATAATGAATATTGAAGTCAAAGAACATCATTTATACTCTCAGACATATTAATTTCATTTATTTAATAATGTGGGACCCTCTATACAATTTAACTTATCCACAGTTCTTAGTTCTTCCGCAGATCATCTACTAATTCCGTATATCATCTACGGATGACTTAAAAGACTTCTGTTGATGAAGTATAGCTTCAATTTTCATAGGTTACCAATCTATGAAATTAGATTATACTTTTTGTACTGGCTCATCTGTAGTTTACCAATCTACGGATGGACAAATTTAATTAAGTTTTCACTCTATAGCTTCTGCTGAAGCTAAATACACTGTAGCTTCTCCTAACACTTGAAAATGCACTATAGCTTCTGTTGATGCTTAAAAAGCACTGTGTCTTCTGCTGATGCTTAAAAAGCATAGTGGCTTCTGCTAATGCTTGAAGTGCATTATGAGAAACTTATTTTATTGTATGGTCCAAGTTCACTGCTTAGAACCATTTATTGCTTTCGGACCTTGTTGACTTTGTATTCATGACAATTGTGCACAAGAAGGTTTAAATTTTAAAAACTTCATGTATCCAAGAGCCAAGGTAGTGCTTAGGTTCCAATTCCTTCATGTTGATAATTCATTTGACAATTCTGTTGTTACCTTATTTTCATGATTCTACTCCCTCTAAATTTTTTATTAATGATGAAAGAATGAATTTATCATAAATTTCTAAGAAGAATATCATGAAAGACATGTGTCTGTCCAAATTGAAATAAATTAAACTAAACAAACTTGAATTGATGACAATGCACAAGCATATATATACACATATAATAGG
>BJCM01263938.1:0-14937 GCA_018326385.1 Flaveria bidentis
CACCACCACCACCACCACCACCACCACCACCACCACCACCAACAAGCTCTGAGATAAGTAATGGTGGTAGTAGTAGATTAATCATTAAGCTGCAAGTGGGATCTCAGTTGTTATTAATGCTTACCATTGTTTTAAAAATCGGTAGAGGCATGCGCCTTGTTTGAGGCGGCGCCTCAAGGGTTTATTTGGTACATGCGCCTCATGGGGCTGAGGCGCTAAGAAAGGGTGCGCCTCAAGGGGTTTTCTGTTTGTTTTTTATGTTTTAGACTCTCTGCGTTAATTTCAAACATTCCACGTCTTTTTAATGTGTTTTTTTAATGTTTTTGATAAATCCGATTATGAAAGTAGTCTGTATTTTATTTTTTACAAGATATATAATTTTTATATTTATTTTTTAATTCCGCATCAGGCTTACACCTCGGTTCGCCTCGAGGCTTACGCCTCATGAGGCGAAGGAAAAACACCTCGAGCTTCGATTCCGTACTTTTAAAACTTGATGCTTACCTTTATTATTGCTCAAACCATATAATAATGACAATACATTTGATTGCAAAAATATTTAATTTGGTAAATTCTAATTTTTTTAAGGATTAGCAAGATCCACTTTAGGGTGCTCATAAACAGATGAAATCGACGGAACCAAAGCAAGCTGGCTGGTTTGAAATGTATATGATTCGGCTCAGGTTTGATTTTGATGGTTTGACACTTTTACGTGGTTTGGAACTAGGAACCAACCGTGTAAACTGAATCCTCTGTTTAAAAATTATATTATAGGCTTTTAATTTTAGGAATACAAAATATTTAATGAAATATCTTTATTGTTTCAATACTTCTAGGACAAACTAAAGCTTTTGGAGAGAACAAATAAATTGGTTCAAATCGCCCAGCTCTAAAACGAGTTTGGTTTAATGGTTTATCATTTTTTGAAACCGTAGTTGAAGGTCCAGATGACAATTTATCAAAACCGGCAGAAATGAACCTTGAACACCCCTGAATTCTACTTAATATTGTGAAGATTTGAGAAAAAAATGTATAACCAAATGAAGGACGAGGTCCAATACCTCAAGTTTCATTTGGCGCTCGAGAAGCTTGTCTTTTGCTTCTTGAGCTGCAGCTGCTGCATCCTAGATGATACAAATTCACAAGGGTTAAAGAATAAAACAAATCATTATTCTCAAGTACAAAAAGAAAGACATTTTTTCAAGGTAAATTACCCCTGTCCCTGACTTTCGATATTTGGCCTTGATTTCATCTGCTGTCCTAGCTTTTGGTTCTGCATTGACCGAGCCACCTTCAAATAATCGCTCCCTCTCCATTTGTTTGTCTACATGCCACAATGAAATTGGTTAGTGTATGCCCAAAAACAAAAGATAAAATATGCAAAAAAGTTACAGAAAGTGTAGCATACTTTTTTCGGTCTTAGGCTGACCCTGACTCGGACTCTGGGTTGATGCCTCAGGAGACTTAGGTTCCACCTCGATTTTTTCTACAACTGATCAAAAATCTAAAATATTCAAAAAACTATATAATGTAAGGGAAAGAAATGGATGTAGAGGAGGTCAAATAGGCAGGTTGGATAACAGATCAAAACATACCAGGTTGAATTATGTTGACCCAAAATATTCCTTTGTTCATTTGGAATATATATAAGTTAATGTGTAAATGTTTTGCAGAAGCAACTCAGAAGGTTGTATGCATTACAACTACACTTTGGAGTAGCTAAATTTCTAAAATTTCCCCTATTTGATCTTTTAATAAAAGGTAGCCAAAATTTCCCCTATTTGATCTTGTAAGTAAATGGGTCGAAATTTCCACCGCTAAGAGGAGAAAAATGTGAGAAAGCGAGAATTAGAACCTAATTTAATTGGTGCATCAAAGTCATCTCCCAAATCTAAATCTAAATCTGCTACTGAGAACGGGGACCTTGAAAACAAAGCGTCTAGCTTAGGAACAAGAACGTCTCGAGTTTCTTCAATATATGTGTTTTCATTTTCTTTTTCTCTTCTTATACCCTTGATGATACCACCAAGGATTCCTGTTGGTGCAACCTGTGGAAAGAGAAGTCAGATAAAATTAAGAGCAGACATAGAAAGCAAAGAAAGGATCTAGAACACTAGGCAACCTGTTTATTCTTCTGACTAAGAGAGAATTTAAAAGCAGCCTCTGCAGCTTCTGCAACAACTTTATCATGAAGGCGAGGTAAAGCCTCCGGGATCCTGAATGATTCCAAAAGTCATGAATCAGTAGGTGTATGTGCGTGTGAGAGAGAGAGAGAAAGCCAGAGAGAGACCTGAAGTCATTTTCAGAGGTGAAAAGAGATATAACAGCAAATTCGCATCCATAAACCTAACAAAGAATCAAAAAATCAAGTTAACGATTATAAAGATTCAAAGAAAAGTTGATATTGCATAGAAGATTATGGTATAATAACTAGATGTTATAAGTGAGAAAAAATCTAACCATTGTTATATTCGTATTACCGAAAGAACTCATTGTCTTCTCCATATTGGTCTTGAAATTCCATCTGAGAATAGACATTATGGAAGTTTCAGCCAGCACTTTAAGATCTGGCAAGGACCTGCATAAATACAGGTTCATTAGTCTCTCCACGCGCTTTTATACAAATTTATATAAAAACAAAATACCTTGTAACATTATTTCTACAGAAAACAAGAATGGAATAAAGGCTTCACCTGATCTCAATAACTCCATTAGAATATACTAAAATCACTCCAGACTCCTGTTCATTTTTCTTGAAGATTGTAGCCCAGCAACATTGTTTCTCTAATTCAATTTTTTGGATGAAGGTTGACCCCCCCTGAAACACTGTATTTTAAACAATGCTGCAGCATGAATGATGAAGCTGAAGATAACATAAAACCAAGTGGGAACCTGAATAAGAGATTTGGTTGAATATAAAAGCAGTGAATCCCCACAACAAACTAAAATGAGTGAGTCAACAAAATTCTTCCATAATTTAGTGGCTTCACTCGAGGTATTTACTTCATCTTCAGTTGTATCACCTTCTGGATCGGTACCAGACAGTAAAGATTCTTTTCCATCTGCTGGGCCAGGTGACGAGTTCATGGGATTCTGTTCAGACAATTCTGGAACAGCAAATTTCTCATCTGCATGCATACACGTTCCATTAGCAGTAGCACAAATGTTCAGACACAAACATAAACAAACAAGTGTTATACAGCTATGTTAATAAACTAGAGTTCATATTTTCAGAAGCTAGTATAAAAAAATTTAAATGTTGTGAAAAATAATTGTATATGTAAGCGTACCAAACTAGAAGTTGTGTATACATGTAAAATATTATAATCAACACACTAATAAACTATGAATTTATTGTCTTATTCTTTTACAAAAATTTTTATCCAACTCAAATTTATTTTAAAATAGTTTAGAATATTTTTTGGCATGAACTGACGGACAGTGACCATGTCTTCATTTTTTTCTCTACTAGGTCAGTAATACAAAGTTACTTAATAGAATTATTTAGATAATGGACTGCAACTTGCCTAAAAGGTATATTGAGATTGCACTTGTTTCCTTCATATTTACTGACTGACAGCAGATCTTGCTACCACTACTAATATCCACAAGGATGACGTGTGCATCTTTAGTCAATATGAAAGCCACTTCCTTTTCTAAATCTTTTAATGATGTGTCTCCAGATTGCTCAGGATCATTAATATCAGTTTGTAAATATGTTTTTATGGCAATAGAAATGATTGGAGAATTATTGCTGACTGAACAATCCGTGAGAAACAGTGCTGATGATGAAATAACATCGAGTACAGCAGCCTAATATGCAAAAAGCAAGTTAGTAAAGAACTAATGACACATTGACAATATGAAATATTAATCAACTCTAAAGAAGTGGGAATATGATGCTTACCTTACCACATTCATGTCCAACGATTATTCTAGCTCCAGAAAAAGTGTATTGTAGGCTTCGTACAGGAGAAATTATAAGAGAAAAGACAGCTGTTGAATGCCATCCATTCCCATGGTGCAGATCAATTTCTGTTAACATAAGTGGTGTGCAAAGAAAAAGTAAATGAAATAGAACTTTAAAAAGGAGCAGCTATCATGTTTTTGTTGCACTGTTAATACAAATAAATGGAAGTATCATGCAACTGTATCTAGCAAAACACACCTTCACGTTTGCTTTCTGTCACAAGGTGTGTGCTTAACTTTTCAGATTCTCCAACTAGCTTAAGTAGATGAACCTATATATAAATGCGAAAAATTTATCAGAAAAAAGCTAGATGTAACCAGGGATGTAGCAACTTTTAAACAGTAGGGTGTTTGAGAGAAAGTTGTTTGTACCAGACCACGATTATTGCCGACAGCTAAATTTGATGTTGCAGAATTAAAAGCCAGGGCTGAGATGGGTTCACTAGCACCAGGAATTTCAGTACCTTCCACCTGGGGAAATAGGTTAAGCTCCAATGATGAAGTTACTGCTATTCATTGTTAATCAGACCCTAATTGAAAAGATGAATGACTTTTGATGGCATTCAATCAAATGAAATTCATTCATCTTTATAAATCTCATAACACTAACCTGAAATCCTAGAACAAAAATAGGTGAAAAAACAGGAAATGTGGCATCCCATATTCGGACACAGCCATCTTGATACCCTGCAATATATATTCTCTCAACTCCTACATTTTCAGCCGAGGATAGTTGACTGGGAAAGCCACCACTCACAGGCCACTTTACATTCCCTGGGGATGTAGGAGATGATGATTGTGGTTTTGCAGCCAAAACTGTCTTCATACATGAAATGAACAAAGAAAGAAACTTAGCACTGGCATGCAACAACAGAAAAGTGTATTCTAAGTAAGCTGATGCTAGTAAGTAGAGGTCGCATATTCAACCCATTTATTTATAAATGGGTCAATTCCCACATGCTTAACTAAATCAACGACCTAAAAGGGAAATGGGTCAAATGACTGAACAGTTCAAATGGATCACATGTCACTTCATGTCTTAGTTATAATGCATAGAACCTCCAAAATCATGTTATTCAAAAATTAAGATTACTACTGTTATTATATTATTTTTGCATCATAACTAACGCATTAACTATTCTTTAAAATGGACAAATAAGATGTTTACATGTCACCCCATACTAAATCTGACTTGTCTTAATCCGATCCCAATTTGACCCAACCAGCCTTACAGGCCACCTCTACTAGTAGGTATTTCCAACCTCCTTGAGAACTCTTTGCAATGTCTCGTTGTTGTCCACCAAACAGAGCTTTGAGACGGTCATATAAGGTTCAACTGTTGGTAAAGTTACAGGACATTGAACTGCATTCACAGCATGTTTCATGTCTGGAGCAGATATTAATCCAGTCAAGCACTCATCATCATAGACATACAGTTGACCTGGATTGGTCAGAACAAAAAGTGTGGTATCACTACTCTCAGGCGCACGTACTAATTCTATATCCGCATAAGAACCGTTAAGGGTCAGATCTAAGCGCTTGACACACTTCATGCCTTCTAGTCCAGATGAATAATCAAGATTCAAGATCTGCAAAAAGCAGGATGATAAATTTAAGAAAACTTTAATAACAGCTGTTGGGTACAGAATCAAACAAAGAACTGTCTTCAATTTTTGCAAAAGGCAGATCATTAGTTTATGCCCCATGGGATGAGCACTCAAGCAAAGGAGACACATATGATGAAATTGCCAATAGAGCTTAAACTGTTTAAAGCATGATCGAATACAGTACTACGATACTACCATAAACATTGTTTGGTTAGATCAAAAAAGGACAGTTGTGCAAAAGGTAACAAACTTGGTCTGATTTCTGTTTTGGTGGCCAACTTATCTTAGGCCTGAAAAAACCATCAGAGTTAAATAAACAAAAATAAAAAGTTTGAGGTAATTACATAACATAACCACTATTTTGGCACCACGTCAGAAAATACGGTCGCCGTGGTCATAAGTTACTGTTTACCAATATGTCATCATTTTGACCGGTTACTGAATTAGACTACCTTAAACTGGAATTTTCAAAGTAAAATTTCTGAAACTTTGATGGTTTTGTGGCTTACAAATAGAAATTGTACAAAAATAAGTTGTTTTGCTATGCAATTATCCTGGTTTTGAACAAAAAAATAAACGAGTGATGTGATTTTACCGTCAGGACTTCCTCAGATCCAATATCGTCACCTCCATAAACAAAAAGTTGACCTGTGGAACCACTATGTGGATTACTTGACCAATGGAGAACAATGACTGGGAGTCTTCTGTCACCAGAAGATAATCTTAACTTAACAGCACCATTGGACTTATTTGCTTTCTGATTATTGGTAGAAACTGCAGTTGGTAGATTCCACAATATAATATCTCCATCTACATAACCAACAGCAAGTATTGACCCATCAGAAGAAACCCAACAAAGAGCACTAATCTCCTTCTCTATCTGCTCTTCATTTGATATATTATTTAATTTGTCATGTCTGATATCACTTGTAGAACTAATAATTATTTCATTTTTTAGTTGGAGATCCTTATGGCCTTTAACATGTATGGCCTTGTCTTCAGAAACATCCCATAAAATTATCACTCCATTTTGATATGCAATCAACACTCTGTAGATGAAGCAAAAAATTGTAAACATGTGTTGACCTACACAAGAAAAGAACTAAAACTTGAATATTTCCATGCCTGTTTCCTGAGGAACAAGGTTGGGCAAGTAGGCCCACAACAGATTGTTGACCAGGTACTAGAATCCCGGCTTCATCTGCAAAATGACAATAAATATGTTGTAAGGTATTACTAAAGATTTTCTACGCTCACTACGTTTAATTATAAAATTGTTTAATTCTATTTAAACATATGAGCAGTCCTGTAATACATTTAATTAGCCAATGTGAAATATTGCTCTGCTTGAACTTCAAGCTGTAGCCAATTGGTGGAACTTTCAATAACTAGATTTCTAAGGAAATGGCACATTATGGAGCCTTTATTTTCTATCATTTTGATTGGCTTTTGATATTTTCATCATAGTTGTTAAAGGTGCAAGGCTCACTCTAGGCGATTTGTTGGGACTATGGCCTAGGCGAGAAGCACAAAAAAGCGTGGGACTAAGAAAAAAAGCTCACTAAAATAAAAACAATTTAAAATTTTATTATGTAATGAAAACTAACACTTCTTTCAGATATAAAATATTTTCTAGACCATAATCTTCAACATAAAGTACTAAAATCATCTCACATACCAAAAAACTCCAAAAACAAAATGTTCATACATGAAAACAAATAGTTTGTAAAGTAATAAACTATTAAACTAGAATAACCAAAAGTTCATCATTATTAAAAATCTTCATCTTCCTCTGCTTTCTCATAATCTTCAATAATCAAATTTCTTTAAGTACAAGACTCTTGAAAAAATATTTATTACCATTTACAGTACTTGAACGATTTGGACAGGGATTTATTGCCTTTTTAAATTTAGCGCTATATTTGGGACTTGGCTTATTTTGTGGCCTAGTCCCACTAGGCGGCGGCTTTTAACAACTATGGTTTTCATGC
The DNA here is from genome assembly GCA_018326385.1 of Flaveria bidentis. Classification (NCBI taxonomy): domain Eukaryota; kingdom Viridiplantae; phylum Streptophyta; class Magnoliopsida; order Asterales; family Asteraceae; genus Flaveria; species Flaveria bidentis. The sequence goes on from BJCM01263938.1 coordinate 7,568, forward strand.
TACTTCTCATTTTTCTCAAAACCTAAACATATATCCAAGGGTCATTCTAGAAGACTTAAGTTGTAACAGAGAATTAAAGCTAACGCAAAATCATTCATTTCTGATTATCTGAAGTCTGAAGTAACAAAGATGCTAATAGTGTAAACCAAAAGCAATCCTAGATGCACAAGATAATATATCATAACAGAAGAGGATGTTTATGATGTAAAAACGGAAGAAGCAGAAATTCCTAAAACACAAATGATTATTATATCAACTTTACTAACTACAAATAAGTAGTATTGGCATTACCAGCTATGAGATCAGCAGGAATCTGATAGGGCATGTGTTGGATATTCCCTGCTTCAAAGTCAAACTTTAAGACAGACAAATAACCATACTCATCTCCTACATACCTGCTTGCAACAGTCAACTCTTTAAAGCTATGTCTTTTGTATGATCTAGATTGAAGTGCAAGAAGTCAACCATGGGAAGGCTTACATGTAATTAGTGCCACATACTACAGAGAATGCACTTATATTGGATTCCCACTGTAGATTAGAAGCCAATTGCCTTTGTTCAAGGTCCCACACCTGTCAAAGTCAAAAGCACAAATATTAGGTGCAGTGCCTCTTTGGCTTGTTTCAAGGTACAAGAGATGAAATTGCGCATAATATACCTGCACTGCATTTTCATTTGAGACACTGACTAGATAACCTTGGTTTTGTAAGAACTGGAAGAAAAGATAAAAATGTTTATTAAACCAAAGGTGACAGATATATATTTCACTAGAAATAGACATCTTTCATGCTCTTGTGTAGTACCAAAATAATGTGAGTCTATGTGATCGATTAATCTCTGAATCATGCACCCCTAACGGATAACATAGACATTGAACAAATAAAGCACCAATTTATATAAACAATAAATTTTAAAGCACCAATGATGTGTATTTGTTTATTAAGGGTGTATGAAAGCCAAGAGTGTCAAGCTCAAAAACCTCCATATGTTTCAAGGGCGCTGGGTTTGGAGATAATAGAAGGCATTCAATATTATCACCGCCAATCACCTTTATCCTGCCATCCCTGCAATACCAAAAATACATTTAAAAAAATCAAGTAAATAACAACAATTGTTAACACTCAGATGGAATTGAAATGTATGGTGATAGAGAGGCAGGGTAGCAAGATGGATGGTTAACAGAAATAAAAATTAATCTTGAATAAGAGAAGGAAAAACACTAGACAGTAAGACCAGTTTCTGAGGCTCTCTTTACAGATATCTGATGATTAAACCCATGAACAAAACTTCACTTGAAGTCATAGCTTTTTCGACTGGCTATTATAAAAAAGAATACTATACTCACAGTGTGCCTACAGCTAGTAGATGTTGAAGGGGATCAAAGGCCAGGATTGATGCAGTAGATGGGATCCCGTAATGAACAACAACATGTGGTTCAAAGTCTTTCAATTGTGGAGCATCCTGTAAAAGAAGCATGTAAAAGAAGCTGTCAGTTTATCAAAAACATACACAAAGCAGATGATACTTTGACAGGGTGATATAGAAAAAACAAACAAACAAACAAAAGTACACAGCAGAATCCCACTCATAGACTAGCTATAGGTAGGGTTTGAGGAGGGTAGATGGAGGCAAACATTTCCTGTATCCGGGGGATAAAGAGGCTTGGTTCCGCTGAGACCCTGAGCTCCAAAAACAAACTCTTGACATGGTATAGCAAAAACAATTTAACAATTTGGCAATATGTAATTTGCAAGTTGCAACAAACAACACGAAACCATACGCCATAATTTGCCAGCATAACTGATATTAGGTACTACACCTAACTATCTATGCGTATTAATCCCCAGTATGGTTTAAGTAACTGTACTTCATTACATGATAATCCCCAACACTCATATGACACTAACTTCTTACGAATTCTATGAAGCTTGCATTCCCATTATTCAAAATCACGACTCACACTTCCACCTGTAAACGAAGTATCTAAACAATCTTAATATACTGCAATGCAAAACCATCACCATTCAGCTCGCTGCACATATTCACAGTGATTCCATGGTAGTCATTCAGGCCATCTAACTACAGATTTCCTAATTTACCATAACTACGCAATTTTCATAATTATCATCATCACATCACCACTACACTCTTTAATCAATGTTTAACTGTAAAATAAGACACCCGTATTTCCAATACAAGAGCTGTCTAATGCAATCGTACTCCTAAACCCTAGTGCTCTTCGCTTTCTATTCACGTGCATAAATCTGTTTCTATAGGAACTGCATCCTTGAACTTCTTACCCTCACCAACTCCAATTACAATTTTACGACGCTTTCGTTTCAAATTCAATTTGGAAACAAATCGTACCAATATACAGCTCCATAAAAAGAGGCAAACACCAAACCTAAAGCTGATCGCGTACTAGATGGCTGGTAAACTTGCAATTGGTGAGCGAATTCAATTCGATCACAAACGCATACACCTAATCAAAAACATGTGTTGAGAATTACCTTACGAGGAGAGGATTCCTGAGGAGCTCTGTGAAATAATTTGGCAAACATATCGCGAGATCTGATGTCTGATGGTCCTATTGCTTCGTGATTCTTCAAGCTTTTTCTTCAATGGCGTTTGCGTGTGTGCATTAAGTGTGAGATTGATAATTTTGATCGTAATCGGAAGTCATCACAGGGGATAATTGAAAAAGCGCCAAGGGGTGTTCCGCTGTGAGTCTTGACTATGTGTCTTTAATCTGATGTCTGATGGTCCTATTGTCTTTGTTTGGGCTTCGAATATTGGACCTCCATATTTAATCTTTAATCCCTTAATTTAATTTATAAAAACACTAACTTTAATAAACCTATGTATTACACAGGTTAAATAAATAAAATATTAATATAATAAATTTATTAAATATAAAATGATATTATAAGATATGATATAACTTAAAGAGTAAATTGTCATTTTCGTCTATGTGGTTTGGAGTAAATTGTCACTTTAATCCAATAGTTTGATTTCTCGCATATGGGTCCCTGTGGTTTTAAAATATTGTCATTTTCATCCACTCAGTTAACTTCATCCAATGTAATTTGTTAAATGAAAGGTAAAAAGGTCATTTTAGTTATATGTTTTATATTTCTTTTTTTATTAATCTAATTAATGTTTCCCCTTTTAACATCACATGAACCCTAATTTTGAAGAAAGCGAATTCACATTTGACTCAAACTTCAGTAGGCGACATCATCTCAAAATGGTGGTTTGCTCAACATGTGGATCGCAAACCATAATTCGCACATCATGGAGGTCTTTAAACCCCGGTCGTAGGTTTTATTGCTGCAACAGAAAGGTTAGTTTTGAGAAGAAGGTTATTGGTCGCTTAACATTAAACTTCATCTAATTAATTGATAATTGTTTACAGGGAGGTAGTTGCGGGTTTGTCGGTTGGGCTGATACCCCATTGTGCCAAAGAGTTGTTCAAGTGATACCTGGTTTACTGAAATCGATAAACAAGCATGAAGAACTTGCTAAAACAGTGGCAGTGGAGAGTAAAAGACATGAAGAAATAGCTAAGACAATGGCACTGGAAAATAAAAGATTGAAGTTTGTTTTAGGAATTAGTTGGGTGATGTTCATTTTGTATTTCCTTTTTCACTAAACATGATGTACCGATTATCATTTTGTATGATGTTCATTTTGCTGCAAGTCAATTGGGTTCAATACATACACAAGTGGGATCAATACATAGTTCAATACACAAACACCAAAAGACCCAAGACCCAATACCCAGGTCATAAACACCTAGTTCAATACATTACACAAATGGGATCAATACATACCAAATCAGACCCTTAAAACAGGTTGCTGCAAATTTGATGTTCATTTTGCTGCAAGTCAATTGGGTTCAATACATACACAAGTGGGATCAATACATAGTTCAATACACAAACACCAAAAGACCCAAGACCCAATACCCAGGTCATAAACACCTAGTTCAATACATTACACAAATGGGATCAATACATACCAAATCAGACCCTTAAAACAGGTTGCTGCAAATTTGATGTTCATTTTGCTGCAAGTCAATTGGGTTCAATACATACATAAGTGGGATCAATACATAGTTCAATACACAAACACCCAAAAGACACAAGTGGGATCAATACATACCAAAACAGTTCAATAAATGAAACATAAAATTGACCCAAGTCAATTGAGTTCAATACATACCAAAATAGTTCAATGCATTACACAAGTGGGATCAATACATATAAAAACATACCCTTAAAATAGGTTACCACAACACAACTACCAAAAGATCATGTTCACATGTTCAATACATGAAAAAGTTTACCAAAACATAAACACCTAAGACCCAAGACCCACTACTACTATTCCTGTTGTGTGCTTTCTTGTTGCCCCTTACAACTTCTCTTATTGTGGCCTTGCTTATTGCACTTAACACATGTTACAGTGTTTCCCTTCCTTGGCATTTTACCACTGCTAGCAATTTTCTTACTTATTTGGTTTACCTCCTCAACAGACTTCTTTCTTTTCTTCTTTGGTCTATCAACTTGCTTGTGATGCTTTGGGGCTGTTAACTGGGCATAAGGAAGGTGTCCATAATTCCATACCATTAATTGGGTCTATGGTATGGGCATAAACCTTTTTCCAGGTTTCTAAGCAGTAACATTGATCAACCCATTTCTCTGGGATACCATCATTAAGTCCATGCATAGCCATGTTCCAAATAGATGCCACTGCATGCTTACATGGCATGCCAGTCAAGTCCTATTTTCTACATGAACAAATGTGTTGGTCTATAATAAGTGTTTTTTTATCTTGATTAGGACCACTTACCCGATACTTTGATACACCATTCCAAATGACAATGTATTATGTGGCATCGTGCTTGATTTTTTCAAATATTTTTGTAGCAGTTGGAGTTAGAGGCCCTTGACACTTTGCAATCATCTTATGAACCATAACCATCCTTTTCATTAGGTACTCCCTAATGTATTCTAGGCATGTGATGATAGGCTTATCCCTTCCATTCACAAGTTGCCTATTGAAAACCTCGCATAAGTTGTTTAATAACACAACACATTTTGACCTTCCTGCATTAATGAATCAAGTTTCAAGCACATGAATCAAGTTTAATACACTTAACTAACTTGTTTAATAACACATCACTTTAAAAACCTTTGCACTTAACTAATGTTTAATACAAACTTACCACTAAAATAAGACCTTGACCAATGTCTTGGTGGTATCTCTTTCAACCAATCATGTAGGTCCTTGTCTTCTGTTAAGATTGCCTTCATAGATCTGTCAAAGCATTATGGTGTGGTTGCACTTGCACAATTCCAGAACAAGTTTTTTAACTTCTGCTCTCTCAATTTCTGTTTCATGTTCTCATGTATATGTCTTATACAATATCTATGCTCTGCAAGTGGAAACACCTTAGCAAGTGCAGGTATTAAACCCTATGTAGGAAAGAAAAAAGTTATAAATAAATTATAGTACAATTAAATATTAAAAGTGAAGTTATACTAGATGTAAAGTTGTAAAAATACAATGAAAATTATACCTTTTTCCTATCACTTATAAAAGTGAAGTTACAGTTTGATGGCAGATCTAGATCAGCTCCTAAACAATCTAAAAACCAAGACCAGGAATTGTTGTTTTCACTTTCAACCAATGCATAAGCAACAGGATAAATCCCATTGTTTGCATCCACTCTAACTGTTGTTAAAATTTAACCAGGGAAAGGCCCATTCATAAAGCTTCCATCTAACCCAAGTAGTTCTCTCCCATTGATTTTAAACCCTTCCTTTAGAGCACCTAAACATATATAAACCCTTCTAAATTGTCTTGTAGGACTGCTTGAATTACACTCTGGCTCAACATCTATCTTAAAAGTTGTTCCTGGATTAGATCTGATCAGTTCTTCACCATAATCCCTGAGTAACTCATATTGAGCCTTATAATCTCCTTGAAACTTTTCTATTGCAAACATCTTAGCTCTAAAAATCTTATGAATTGTGATCTGAACCTGGTATTTCCTTTGTAGTTGATCTTGTAGAGCTCTTAATGGGATGTTAGGATTGACCACAATAATTGGTTCAATCCCTTTTGTCAACCAACTAATGGTGCATAAACTAACATCTCTTGTTTGAAGGCACTGGTGCTCCTTTAGTAGTGTTTTAACCACCCAAGATCCCTCTTTCATATGCTTTGATATATGTGATGTCCATAGACAGGTAATAGTTGGATTCTGTTTTTTACTTTTAGGCTTGGAAGACTTTGAAGAATAAGCCATTTGTTGGGACCCACAACCTTTATTTGAATTCCCAGTACTACCCTTTTCTTTTGTCCCTTCCATATTACTTTCACAACTACCCATAGTTGGATACAGTGTTGTAAAAATCGCTAGGCGTTAGTCAGGCGGTGAGGTGGGGACTAGGGATTAATCGGTTTGGAAATTTTATATGTATTTTTTATAAATTATATATATAGTTAGGATTATTATACTTCAAAGTTCAAACATAATTAATAACAATCAAGTGTTTTAAAGTTTAGAGATCAAATATTTTAACACATAAAAATTAAAACATAGTAGTTCTAATACTTCAAAGTTCGAATAATTTAAAATTCATCATCGTCTTGTCCATATTGTTCAATGATTTGAACATCATCCGACTCGTATTTAACATCTTCATCTACTTCCTCCTCATCCTCCGACTCAAATTCTTCATCATATAGTTCTCTTGATGCACTTGCCTTAGCACTTGTCCTAGCACTTGTTCGATTATATAAAACTGGAGTACCATTGAAGGGGGTCAGTTACAATACACCAACACAAAGAGGAGATTGACTAAAACTTAATCAAACAGTAAACTGGATTAACCAAGATAAGACACTAAGAACACAAGTAATGTACGAGACAGAACACAATGAACACAAGTATTTGGTTTTCAAGAATGTAGTATATTGCTTTCTCTATGTTCTATTACAAGTGTTACAAAGCATAACTGAAAGATACAAGAACATGAGATACTTATACTACATCCTACAGCTGACTATACTTTGAAAGCCAGCTCGATACAATTGACTAGACACAAACAAAATCAATTGTAGAGTTAAAAGGCAGATTGCCTTTTGACTTGTGACTATGACATGCCATAGCTCACATCCTTATTTATTACAAAAAGGATAAAGTACATGAAGTGAAAAGTTACAGACTCAAGACCTCAATGTACAGTTACCAAAAGCATGGACCTTTTCACCAACTCATGTAAGTTGGTGACCTTACAGAGGTGCAGCGGAAATGTGTCCAGCTTTATGGAAAAGTACATCAGATAAAGCATGTATTA
>BJCM01263939.1:0-16627 GCA_018326385.1 Flaveria bidentis
GAACATATCGCATATGTCACAATACATTTGTTTGTTTCTTGAATCAGATTTTGATTTGTGGGACTCAGCTGATTTTCCTATTTGCAGTTGAGTCACTTTCTTTTGCTTAGGGAGGGATCAAAATTAGCCCCTTTTGTAGCTTGCTTCACAGCGCTATTTTTGTTAAATTTTCCGGGCTGTTTTTGTTTCTTCAACCCTTTCTTTACCTGTTTCTCAAACTGATCAACATGTTTCTTGTTGCATATGTCAAATCCAACTCCCTATCTTAATTTTGAAGATTGAGGGTCTGACAGAGTTTTACATGTTGAAATCAGTGATCTCTTTTGTTTCTTTTGTAGTGAAACCTTGTCTGATTTGATTGAATTGTTTTGAGATATAATCTCATTATCAGAACTGCTTTCAGCAGAGGGTTTCACTGACTTCACAAATTTCCTTTTACCTTTTGAAATAGCAGGTATGAATTTCACAAAAGGAACAATTGCTTAATTGGGCTTGTGGATTTGATGACACTGACTGCCTTGTCTGAACACTCTTTGATTTTAATTGGGTATCCTAATCTGATTTTATCCTCCTTTGTTTCAATGTAAACATTTTGTTGGTTTAGAGGATTAGTGATCTGTTTTACTATTGTTTTTGGTTCAATAGTGTTAGGTTCAATTTTCTCATTGAGTGTAACAGAGTCAGGCATGACAGTGTAGTTGTCATTATATGGTGGAGGACAAGAGTTATACCCTATCCTAGACATGTCTTTGGGATCCTTTTGACAATCAAGCATCTATTGCAGCTTGGCTAAAGACAGTTGAAACTTTTTCAGTTTCATTTCAGTAAGTGTATGTTCAGCTTTAGATTGAGCCAACTTTTCAGACAGTTGCTCATTCTCAGCTGCAAGAGTTTACTTTTCACCATGTAATTTTTCAATGTCAAAGATAAGAGATTTTATTTTGATTTCAAAGTCTTTTTTCTCTCTTGAGCATCTCTGACTTAACCTTTTCCTCTTTTATTTTGTCTGCAAGTTTATGGTTGTGCTCTCTATAACCTTGCAATTCAGTAATGCATTTATCACTACACAGGTTAGATTTTACCTCAAAAGGCATGGGAGATGGACCATCGTTGATGTGAGCCATGAGTGCATGATTTTGAAATTGAGGCTTGACTTCCTTTGCATACGGGGTCCAATCACATACTCCATCTTGCTTTATCACGAGAGCATTTGCAGATGACTGACTGCTTCCATGAGCTTGGTTTGTTAGTTGAGGTTGATTCTGGTATGATTGATGTTGTTATGGATGATGATACTACTACTGATGATTATTGGAGTGAAAGCTTGAGTTTGGCTATGAGGATGACTGGCTTTGAGAATTCCTTTGAAAGTTGTTTCTTTTGGGGGCATTGCATTCTCTGGAGAAGTGGCCAGTCATGCCACAGTTGAAGCACTTGACTTTGAATTTTTCATATCCAAGCTTAGTGTTTTCATTAAGGCTGAGCTTTCTACCTTTTCTAAAAAACTTCTTTGCTCTCATAGCAATCATGGCCATTTGCCATTGCAGATTCATTTCTTCTACATCATCTGGATCCATTTCTTCTAAGTCTTCCTGGATCAGATGTGCTGAGGTGAGTCTTCCTCCGAAATATGCTTCAAAGCTAGAAACAAAGGCATTGTAAGTTGCCTTTTGTTCTTTAGATCTTGTGTCATCAGGAGTGTTTGTAGGAGTTGTAGTGAATCCTGATGCTTAGGATGATGTTGATGGATGATTAATTGGTGGAGTGACAATGAACCCAGTGGTGTTCAGTTAATCTCTTGAAGAGATGAAATCATCCTCCTCAGTAATAAAGGAATTTTCCATAGAGTGAGATTCTGATGGAAACTTGTATGCCTCAATCACTTTGGGTCCTCCCAAGTTTCTGCTTTTTTCATCTAGCTCCAGTGCTTCTATCTTGGCTATCATTATATCCAGAGTGGTACTCTCAATATCAAGAGTGTTCTTTAACATGGTCACATTTTGTTTCCAGGTCTCTGGAACACTATGCAGCATTTTCTTGTTTAACTCTTTGACTTTGTAAGTGACTCCCATGATTTCCAAGTCATTTGCCAATTGTATAAATCTGTGCAGTTGTTTAGATATGGACTCCCCTTTGGAGTGATGAAATGTTTCTTACTGATTAACAAGTTTATCCTTGTTAATCTCTACAACTTCACTGCTTCCCTCATATATAATCCGCAGTGCATCCCATACTGCTTTAGCAGTACCATACTTCTCCAGTCTTTTTAGCACATCCATCTTGAGTGGTTGAGTGAGGATGGAGTAAGCTTTGAGATCAATCTTGATTTTCTTGTAATCTTCACCATCAAGAGTCACGTCTTCAATGGGTATTCTTGCTGTCTTGTAAATAGCGGCTTGATCTGCAAACAGAGTAACAGGGATGTGTGGCCCTTTGCATATCGAGACCCAAAAGTCAGGATCTACACCTGTAATGTTATTCCTAAATCTGATTTTTATTACTTATACTCAGATTTGTGTTTAAGCATAGGAGGTTTTGGTGTATGGCCAAGTTCTAAAAAACTGTGAGAATCCATTTTAACAAAGTATGTTTTAACTTGTTTAATATAGATTAGATAAGTTTTTTAAGTTCTTTTAGTCCAACTTGTCCAAATCATCCAAAACAAGCTCTTAGAATCAGATTTGTTAAGTTTCTTAGTTGCTGTTGAAGCTTTTTGTTATACTAACTGTTCACAGCTTCATGAGTGGGAACTGTTGGTTTGTTTTTAAGGGTGAGGAAGTATGAACATTAACTGTTTGAAGCGTATATTCTGTTGTTTACTAAGTAGAGTTGATAGAACACTCTATTAGCAACTCGATCACCAGATCAATCAAGTTCTATTCGGATCTTGGGTAGATCTGAAAAAGAACCGAGAGCCAAAGCTCTAATACCAATTAACTGGGTGGTGAGATTAAGATTCTCACTAGGATCAAATATAGTGATCAAGTCAGAGATTGAATGACGGAAACAAACAATCAATAAACATTTAATGCAAGAATATACTCATAAATGCTTTGTATATATTGATGAAGGTGATTGATTACAATAAATGCTAGGGTTTTAGCAAGAACAGTAATAATGCACCTTTAGAAAGTGTAATACAAAATATTCTGATTGTCTATCAACAGTCACCTCATGTAAGAGGCATTCTATTTTATTTATAGGCTGACAAGATGCCTTTTTATAAAATAACTAAACTACCCCTGACCTATACATCCGAACTAGTCTAAGTCTCCATCAGTATTTCTTCTGTTCATCCGCATTGACAAAAGCGGATGAGTTGTTATTTATCAGCATTTCTTCACTTGTCATCCGCATTAGTAGTCGGTCATCCGCATTGGGTAATGAGGATGAACAAATACTTATGCGCATTTGTTGCTGGTCATCCGCATTTGTAAATGAGGATGAACAAGTCTTGTACGCATATCTTCTTGACTATCTGCATTTGTTAATGCGGAAGAACAAACACTTGTCAGCATTTGTTCTATGTCTTCCGCATTTACAAATGCGGTTAGTCAATACTTGGTTCTTCTTGACAGATTCTTCATCCGCATTAATCCTTGGACTTAGGGAGTTTCCAGTAGAACAACCATCAACTCACCAATTGAATTAGCATGTATGATCCTTTCAGGATCCAACAGTAGTAATTTAGTTACTTAGCTCGAATATACCAACAGCAAAATAGACTATAAATGAAATTTGTAGAAACCTAGGGATCATATTTGAATAATTAACTTTATTTAACTAATAAAAATAGATAAATTTAATTATTCTAAACAACCAATTTCATTAAAAACATATAGGACTCGCAAGACACTAACCACTATTCAACCCCAATACGACAGAGATAATACCAACCACTAATTGATTTCGTGTGGTCAGTCAACAATATAAATAAAAGAGTATCTAATCATCTTAATAGTAAAGAGCAAGAAAGGTATCAAATCTATGGGGAATCATTTCAAAATAATAGAAACTAAACAACTATAAGAAATAAACAATGACACTACTAGAAAATAGATATTTAATGACACGCGATTTATGACACACACTAATTTTATGACACACAAAAGTACACATAATTTTGTGTGTCATCATTTTAGTGTCATGAAAAGAAACAATGACACATATTTTTGTGTGTCATCATTTTAGTGTCATGAAAAAAAAACACGGAATACACTTTGTAAATTTCGCATGTCATCTTTTAGTGTCATTTTAATATATTCATATCCAATTTATACCCTCCATCTTGTCCCCAAAGCATTTGCAGATCCCTAACTCTCGCATCCACTGTCACTATTCTTTGTTTCATTTGCTCCTCCAACTCTCCCTCCTCTCCATCACGTATTCACACATCTTCTCTGATTCATTTGCGCGCTAGAGATATAAACGCTACTCAGATGTTGAATTCATTTGATTATGGTAATTTGAAGTAGCAGATTCAATTAAGTATTTATATATGATCCCTCTTTTCTATTTAGTCTTTAGATGCTAAGAATTTGTCAAGCCTCAAGTAGAATATGTATATGTAAACTTTATATATTGCATCTCATGTACTTTAAATATCTTTATGATTGATAAAATAGTTGAATTTTAAATGTAAGCCTAATTATGTTCAATTGAATTTGCTAACTTCAATTTTATATGATTTTATTTTTTTCTTAATTTTCAGGTTGGGGGAAGGAAAGATGAGTACATAGATTTTCATGTTGATGAAATCCGCTAAAAATGGTCATCTTTTGTCGTAAATTTTATTTTTCCGTTGACATTTTGTATCGAAATTAGAATGGAATGTTTTTTAACTTTGAAATGTTACTTAATATGTATTATGAAATATTGTATGAAATATTGTATGAAATATTGTATGAAATAATGTTGTCTTGTAATATATATATTTTACTATGTATTATGTTATAAAACAGCTTTGAGAACATGTAAATGGGTAATTACAGGTCTAAATGGTTGCAGTTGATTACAAGTTACAACGACACGTATTTACGACACACAAATGCGTGTTATTTTTATTATGATAGAAAATTCCTTGACAGGCATTGCGTATCATAAATGTATGTCAAGAATGTGTGTCATAAGCAAATGACATACAAATGCGTGTCATCTTTATTTATGACAGGAGCTTCCTTGACACGTTTTTGTGTATCATCTATACCCCTTTATGACATGCATTGCGTGTCATTAAAGGTATATTTTCTAGTAGTGTGAAAAGCAACTTAATGTATTGATTGATTTAAGTAATTTTGGAACTAGCAAATTAAATCTTGGATTCTTAACAATGCTAAAGAAAAAGCAACCCACTTCAGGATTTCCATTTGACAAAGTAGCGTTATCTTAATTGAACCTAGCGAGAGGTCATTACTGATGACTCTATATGTGACAAAATTTAATTGATAACTATTAATCAAAGTTTAATAGACTCGATTCATATAATCATCAATTCAAGAATGTAAACCATACTTCAAAACCAATTACACAATGATTAAGATAAACAAAAGTCATATGAGGTCAAAACTAGCTTTCAACCACAATCAAATGGTTTATTTAATCCAATCACAAGTTAAATCAATATAACTTAAAAGGTTCATAATTTAATCTCATAACTAGCGTACAGACTAAGAAAAACAAATATTTGCACTAACTCATCCCCAGAAGTGAATCACAGATTGATTAGCCTTGGCTTATTATTGATTCTTCAAAGCAACTTGAATTAAGCATGTGGATTTGGATGATTTTGATGTTAAAAAGGTCTTTGGATTGGTTGTAATTACCAATTTTCATCCTTGATTGTTGTTTTTGGAATATGTGATCAACTCTAGGGTTAATATCCTTTTAAATGCCTTAAAATTAGGTTAAAACTCAAGCTATGATATGGTGGTGCCTCCATTGGCATCAGTGGCACCCATATAATGACATCGGAGGCATCACCCACTATGAAACCATTTTCACTTCCAACTTTTTGAGAGCTTTCCGTCATAGGTTGTGGGTCACATAACTCTTTTTCTAGCTCAAGTTATGCTCATTTTAAGTTAGCATGATCTAACAACATCTTTTCTTTGTTTCTTTATCTCCCAGCTTCAAGTTTGCATCCTGATATTTTCATAATACTTATATTCTTTTGCTTCACCTACAAGCATAAAAACATCAAAAAAGTAATTCTATTTCTCATAAATTAATGTGTAAGACACGAAAATAAAGAATATAGACATTAAACTTCTATCATTAGATAAACCACCTGTATCACATCAATCACCAAGATTACACAACAATACATTACAAACTAAAAAAATACAACACTCCTTCCACTTGAGATTTTGGAACTTTGCTCTACTTGTCACCTATAAAAAACTCCTTGACTTAATGTTACGAAAATCATATTGATAGCCTCTACTCTCGTGTCCTAGCTCGTCTGAGAGCTAGATTAGTGTAACACCCAGAATTTTAGTAAAAAGAATAATAAAAAGGAAGAAAAGCAACTAAGCCCAAGATGATGAGCTAAAGGTGTACAAAGGACAATAATTAAAATAATAATTATACAAAAGTGGGTGTGGCCACCGACACCCATGTTCCATCACCTTTTTCACTCATATTTTAGAGAGAGAAAGGACTGAATTCTCTGGTTTTAGAGAGAAGAACAAGAAGAATTCGGATTCAAGGTAAGAATTCGATGTTTTTAAGTGTTTTTGGTTGATTATAGCCTCGGGTAGATGCTTATATGTGTATTTTTTGTTTGATTATGTGCTTTGATGGGTTTTAGGTGTTTGAACTCATAGCATCCGGGTTTGAAGGAAGTCATACTCAAAGTTGCAAGAGGCGAATTCTAGATCCCCTATTTTAAATATTTGTTTTTTGGGCCTGGAAATACATGTATGTATGTTTTTATTAAAGTGGGTGTTACCCATATGTTTATGTGTATGTGTATGTGGGTGGGGTATGTTTCAAGTGTATACGATGTTATGATTATATTATGTATGTGTTTATGTTTCTTAAATGTAAGAACTAAGCTTAGAACATGTTAGGATTGGACTTGGGACTAAAATTATGTTAGTTAGTTAAAGTTAGTTGCTTATGCGCCTAATTCCATTGTGCCTGAAGTCCATGCGCCCAAATAGTTCCCATGCGCCTAGGTTCATGCCAAAACTGGCTAAGTGTTCCCATGTGCCCAACTGCCCATGCGCCCAACTGCCCATGCGCCTAGGTGCTTATGCGCTTGTATAGTTTCCATGTGCCTAGGAAGCCGCCTGAATTGACTAAGTGTTTGAACATGTGCCCAAATAGTGCCCATACGCCTAAAAGTTTCCCATGCGTCTAAGTGTTCCTATGCGCCTGAAAGGTCATGCGCCTGCATATGGCTCATGAGCCTAAAGACTTAGAATATTTTCTGGAATTTTAGAGAAAAATGAAGTTTTAGACTATGACTTGGGATGTACACGGGGGTGATGTATGATGATTATATGAGGTTATATGATGATGGGTGCTGAAGTTATGTATGTTTTCTTTATGTTTCTTATTATGTATATTTTCGTAGATTTGCATGATATGTTATTATCAATAAACGTAAAGTATTATGTAATGAAATCGGGAATTAATGATGAATGGAAAGTGGAACATGAGGAAGAATGAATGAACGAACGAAAAGTCTTGCAAGCAATATGAAAGGAGTTTCACAACTCATTGAAGGATTGTTAGCTCAACTGTGTGTGGTTTAGCTAACCACGAGGATGCACACAGAGGTCTAATCCTTGTGATTGACCAGATGTATGGGATCCTTGTCGCTTGCTCCGGTACTGACGCCAGCACTTGTGTATGATGTTCTTGTGTATGATGTTTAAAGTCTATTTATAGACTTTGGCCTAATACCAACACTTGTGCATGATGTTTGGGGTATAACACATGGCATTAGTCTGGATGAAAAATGAAAGATAATAATGGATGTACGAAATGTACGGTAAGGAAGATAATGAATGAGAATGAATGATAACGATGACGTACAATGATGAATGTATGTTAATGAATGATGATGAAAGATAATAATAATAATAAAATTATCTATTTATGCGTATGATGCATGATCGCATATGAAAGTAAAGAACGATTTTAATCAAAGTTAAATATTATATTTTTATAAAACTAGAACTCACTAAGCAACACTGACTTTTTATATATTTTCCAGGTGGTAGGTGATTGTTGATGAGGATGGCACGGAGCAACTACTTTGCTCGTTTTGGATGACATCCATTTTGTATTATAATAATATTTTTGTGATGTAATGCAACAAGTGATATTTTGTAACTTAACAATGATATATCATTTTGCAAAAGCGAATATTAATATATGAAATGGTTTTAGTTAAATGATTTCGTTATAGTATTTTGGTAAATGTAAATGAATATTTTATGTGCAATAATTGACTAATTGTGAGTGTTCCGGGAACGGGGCCTTATAATTAGCCTTGGTTCTTTCTCTCATTCAAAACCGTGCATGAGACTTTCATCTCGCATTTCCTTCAACAGCCCCTGCATGGACGGCCATTTTACATTAAAAATGAAGGTGTTTTGATAGTTCCATAAACACCATAGCATTATGAGATTGATAGCCTCTCCGTTGGATTAACCTGTTGATGATTATGTGGCTCCAGCAATTCTTCGATGGAAAAAGCAAAAAATATGAGGTTGAATATCGCACCAACTCAAAACAATTTGCCAGCCTAACGTTGCAATTCCGCTAGCCAAATGCAAAGCCGATTCCAGCCATTGATTACAAAATGGACATGACCCATGACAGAACAGCATGTGTCGCTTGATGAGAGCATCTACTGTTGGGATATGATGCGTCAAAGTCTCCATGCAAAAACATTTACTTTCAAGGGAATTCACTTGCTCCATTAGAAGAGTGTCTTCCAATGTTGGATTTTATCGCTCTTTAAATGGTAGAAATTTAAGTTGTCTAACCTTATAATAATGATTTAGTTTAATAGTTATATTATTAGTTACAAAGCAGAAATATACAAGTATTAAAATGATTACTTAGTTTATGTATAAGATCAATATATATTCGTTATTTACTAGTCAGTTAAAATAGAATTCAAGCCAAAATTTCAAACTTTTTAGTTCCACATCGTCAAACTGATAAACCAAAATAAGAACTATTTCTTATAGATAGACTTCTCATGCTGGAAAAACGAAAGCAACTTCAATAGCATTAGCCACTCCCACAACCATTTCGTCTCTCTGTTGTCAGTACATCAAACTCTCTGGTCATCTATAAATCTATAACATGATTGTAGAATCATCAACTTGTTTTTCTAATATAAATCTACAAAGTAATAAAGATTAATGATATTTGCATGTAACAAAACATTTTATATAACATCAAATCTATGAATCAAAAAAGAGAACACATGGACTATATATGGATGATCTTGTTATACATTTATAACATGTAATATGAATGATGTGATATAACTGAAATTTTAACGACCAGAAAGCTGAATGGTGGAGGCAGTGGCATCGGAGGACAACGACGGCAATGCATCAACATTAATCTTTATGTCGTCATCGTTAAAAGTAGACCTTGAAGCTGGCATTTCATCTAGTGGTTTGTCACTTAGAAGCGTAACCACTTCAGACATTGCAGGCCTTGTAGAAACCGGAGACTGAGTGCACATTAATGCGATCTCTATGATCATCTTCACATCTTCTGCTGCATATTCATTAGGGTCTAGTCTTTGATCCACAAGATTCAAATGTGTTCCACAGTCGTATAGATTCCATGCCTGTTAAATGCAATAAGGGAGTAAAAGTCAATGAAAACTAGTATTTCCAATTAACCACAAAGAATAAAACCTTAAACCATATAGTGGTTTAGAAAAATTGACCCATATCTTTGTATGCTTACATGTTCAAGAAGGCTTAGGCCAAGTGATTCGTCACCATGAACATTTTGACACCTCTTCCCGCTAATGATTTCAAGGACTACAATACCAAAGCTGTATGTATCTACTTTCTCAGATAACTGACCATGTATCGCGTATTCTGGCGCAACATAACCACTATCCCTGATAAGAAATAACAGTAATTTTCAGGATTACCTTTGATTCAGGAGAGTGTGAAAACAGAACTAAATCTAATTTATATGTTGTTGGGTGTAGCTATGTGCTGTTATTCAATCTGAGGCCTCTTTGATTTATATTGTTTTGTTTGCGTGTTGAGGTTCAATTCAACATAGTTATATTTCTACACGTACGTAGATCCTGCCAATCTGGTGCTAAGATGTGTCTTGTCTTCTGGCAGTAGTCGTATCAGACCAAAATCCGCAATCTTTGGCTGAAATTCATTATCAAGTAGAATGTTGCTGGTTTTTATATCCCTATGGATGATGGTAACGTGGTACTGCTCGTGTAGATATGCAAGACCTCGCGCAGTCCCATAGATTATTTCAAACCTTTGTCTCCAGTTTAGATTCATCGGCTTGTCACCTGCAGTAAAAAGTAAGTTTATCAGACACAAAACAAATCAATATCATAATAATTAGATCAAGATCCAATCCGCACAAAATAAGAAGTTATAACTCACCATAGAGGAATTGATCAAGGCTACCATTGTCCATGTACTCATGAACAAGAAATAGATTTGGCCCTTTGTTACAATATCCAAGAAGGCGTATAAGATGCCGATGGTGAACGTTACATATAATCTTCAGTTCATCTTCGAATTGCATCTTCTCTCTAGTAGTGGCCATAGCTGTTCTCTTAACTGCAACGGTATCCCCATCCTTGAAAGTGCCCTGAATCATATCACCATACATAAAGAGTGAACCATAGCAAATGAACATACTGTCAATCATTTGTAAAGCATCAATAATCAAATGTTCTGTTTACTCTTTCTATGTAAAGTATTTACTTCATAACATATAAATTTTATTTCAGTAGTACCTTATATACTTCACCAAACACCCCTCCTCCAAGTCTGAGGTCATCACTGAAATTATTTGTAGCGATTTTGATATCATCGTAACTGTATTTTGCAGGACCTTGAAGCAAGTCGGTCGATCCAGTTGATTTACCTAAGCATTAGAAGTCATTAATTGAACATGAAAATCAGCTAGGTGATTGTAAATATGTTTTGAGATAGCTAGTAACATGTTAGATTGGCATAAGTTTAAAAGTAATCAAAACTGTCCTTATAGAGGAAATCACAAATACCTTGTTGGCGCCTACTTGTATTTTTTGATCGAAATAGCCATAAAAGAAGTGCAAACACCAGCAACAGAAGGCATACACCTCCAACAACACCTCCAATTATGTATCTCGTACTCGAATCATCTGTAAATTATTGATATGCCACATCAAATTAGTTAACAGTTAACACTAAACTAGAATAACTGTGAACAAAAACATGAACAGATAACGGAAAACTAACTTTGGTAAAGAAATCAAAATAACTTGAAAAGGGTCATTTCTAGAGGATTAAAGGCCTTACCATCCCCTAGGAAAGGTGTGATATCAGTAGTCTGATTTAGTCTGAAAAATGGGGTACTCGAATACCTCATAAAACAACCATTGTCAATAGCCCTCCCATTTGTGCCAGGAAGACAAGCATCTAAAGAACTATATCTAGAGTTTAAGCACTCTTTACAGACACTCTGGCTTAAGTTTAGATTGCATTGAGCAATGGCATACACTGTCTGGTTGCCGTCAGGTATCCGTCTTGCTGATGCTGCGTAATAGTTTGGCGTTTTAGGTGCAGCAGTTCGAAGGTCTGACATCAAACCTTCAACTGTTTTCCTAAAGCTTGATGGCTGAGGCGCTGTCATATTGCCACATATAACCACACCAGCGCGGATATTAGCATCATCATAAAAGTCGTTATTCTCGTACCTGCATCAAAACACGTCCAACTAACATTACCTAATGTCCTTCTTTAGCCATATATTCCTATTATACTAGTAGGCCCAACTTGATAATACTGTTGAAAAAGCTTCAACCAGAAAAATTCTACTTTAATTTTGTGGATATGCCTCAACTGTAAACCCGGTGCACGGAGCTCCTACACGAGGGGCCCCGTGAGTGTAGGGTTACTTGGCTTCATGTACACATCCTTATCCTGTATTTATGTAAAAGGCTCGAACATGTGACCACCCGGTCACATGGTAGCTACTTTGCCGTCGCTCCATGGTCTACCCCTTTGTAGATATGGATCATATAAGTTTAAAAGAATTGAAGTTGATTCAACTTTTAGATGGAAGATTAATTTTGAAACACTAACAGTTTTGAGGATATTAATTCTTTGTAACAGTGCTTCTGAAGTTGACTATCAACTGGGTAGTAACTTTTATTCAAGAATTGAAACATATACTTGTTTATACAACAGTGATTGCTGATTGGATGGATGAATTATAACAACCCATTAACTACCAAACTAAATCCAATACATAACTAAGATGAAACATATAAGCTTTTACATTACCTGACATCACAGTCATTGTAAAAAGCATGAGCTCCATTACCAGTCCCACATACTCTTAGCTGCGCGACAGCATAGTCGAAACAAGCAACACAACTAGCATTGGATACATAGCCCCGACACGCAGCAAGGCCCCAAACCGACTCGCCATTGAGCAAAGAGTGTGCAACCGCATAGCGCGAACCACTGGTTATCTGCTGATGGAGACTAGAAAGGGTGTCGTTGAGGTTGCTCAAGAAATACCTCGTGTTCCTAACATGGTATAAGCTACAATAATATCTCATCAGAGTGCTGTTTCTATTACCAGACTGCGATGTAACCGGCTCCACCATGGATATCAACACCACCACCGCCGCCAACCGCCATGACAACCCGCTTTTTTTCCATAGCTTCATGCTCATCTTCTTGTTTTCTATGGTTTTTGTGTTCAACTTTAATAACTCTAGTACGTGATGATATGAAAAATATTCTGTGAATATTTATGAAGATGGCTTTCAGTGAAACTTTAAACTTCAATTCTAATGTCATGGGTCAACGGCTGTTGCCTAACACGTAGATTTTTATTTGTAAATTATTTAGCAGACGTCCACAAAGACCAATAACAACCGTAGGATTACGTAACATTCATCGCATATTTTTGTATTTTAGTATACTTGATGATTGTCTTTTTTTTAAATATTACATAACAACCGTAGGATTACGTAACATCCATCATACCAGAAACAACCCACCTTTGTATCATTTGTAGTATATTATATCAAATGAGACTTGAACACGTGATCTCCATCTTGTAAAGTCATAAAATGTCTATTTTAGACCAATAATCTAGAACTAATTGGCTTGCAAGTGCTTTATTATTTTTTATTTAAGAGTATTAGATGGGTTTCGTGAAAAACTCTTTAGAAACTACTCAAGTTCAAATATAATCTATATTTTCATTAAAAATATATATATATTTAGGAGTAAAAAATTGATATAAAAAACATAAACTTGATGGCTTAGAATAATCTATCCTTTTACTCTAAATGATGCATCGTAAGTGTAAAAACTTTTTTTAGCGGTAAATGTACGATCATAGATAAGTGTTATTTTAATCGGGCCTATCTATCTATTTTCCAGCTGTGATCGCACCTCTAATCCCCTCAGAAGGAAACTCATTGCTAAGAAAACCTACTGGCTCAACTCTGAGCATTTTGCTTAGAGTGAGACTTGAACCCATGACCTCCACTTTATTTACATATTATGAGTACCTCACATAAACCAGTTGGGCTGATGATTTGTAAAAAAAATATTCGGTGGCAAATCGGACTTCCTCGCCACTAAAGATATCAAGTTTGAAACTGAAATTGTAATATATAATAAACAATTGTTAATTATTCGATATGCTTGTTGAATATATGAATTAATTAGTATGCATGTCTCGATCATATCTGTTAAAATTAAAAAAATAATAATAAACTTTTTTTCATTTTTCTAATTTCTTATGTTTAAATATCTTCTTTGAAACTAACATTATGCATATAAAATTAAAAATCAACTACTTTATTTGTATTATGTTATATGAAAAATAATAGAATCTATACATGCTAGACACATGAAACCAGTTTAAATGAAGAGAGTAAACAATAGGATATCTTATAGGAGAAACTGGAAAGTTTTATTTAGTAAATTTTTTTCACATCAATCACACACATATAGAATATATTTTGAAAGTCAAACATAAAATTAGCCAAAGTTTAGTGTCGATCGGGAGATCAATTGATCGGTAGTAACAATTGTAGGTAGTACCTACAATGATCACTAGGGAACTCCATCCGAGAAGCAACTTATGTTGATTGAACTTAGCACCAAAGGAAGTTTGTGTCAATGGAAAGTTTGTGCTGACACGATATGTTAATTTGATATGAACGATAAATGTTTAACTTTGTTTCGAAGGATAGATGTTATCTTAATCGGTTGCATCTATCCGTTTCCCATTCGAGACCCCACCCCCTACCATCTCATGAGGAAAACTATTACTGACAAAACCCTCTGACTCGATTTTGAGTAATTTACTCAGAATAAGACTTAAACATATGATCTCATAATATTTACAAGTCATGGGTATCTCATATTAATCAGTTTGGCTAATGATCATTATTGGTTAAGTTGTTAATTATGTTTAGTTTTAACTCACTTGTAACTATTTGTAATCGTAAGAGGACTTAATTAAAAAGGTATTTGAGAAAGTATTAGAGCAACTATTAATATTATTTTCATCATAATTTCTTCATAATTATTTTGTTTCAGCTCAATAAAAAAATCGTTAATTATTGCTGATTAATTCGTGTTTGTGATTTTTGATTTTGTATTTTTTGTTGTTAGAGGTAAAGAATTTGGTATTCAGCTTTGACAATTGGTAGTTGAGTTAGATTTGGCTAAATTCAAAGAAGGTGATATCTTGTAGCCGATTCGGACAAAAAATGGCTTGGACGAATTTTGGTTTGGAGAAATTCTATGAGAAGCACGATTTTGGATTGTGAAAGTTGAAAATGATCATACAACTAGTCAAGGTGTTAGGACCGTGTACGTGACGAAATACTAACTGATTTACGTGTATACCGACTCAAATAGTGCGGAATCCTCTTTGATTGGCGATCCAATCAGTGAGAACGCACGTAGAATCGATCTTAGAATGAATCTAAACGTTAAGAACGATTGCAAACCGATTTAGTGCGATCTATGAATTTCGAAACTTAAATTAAATAGTTTGTGCATGGGATATTAAACTAATAAAAGTTCAGGGGTCATAAATGTAAATTGTTCTAAAACCCAAACCGCCCCACCCTCACTCCCGATTTTCCGGCCGCCGGCCGGCGAAGCCGGCGCGGCGCCGACGAACCACAAAAACCGGTCAAATGACCGCGATTTAAGAACCAACGAACACCAAACGATTCGTGAGAATGATTCGAACACCATTACGACCTTTAATTGAGTTAAAACAACGGTTATGGATCCCAAACAATCCGAGTAAGCTTTTAATCATAGAGCCGTTCGAACATTAAAACACTATAATAATCAAATTAAATGTGTCATGAACGAACTTCAAACTAATATTATGCTGCTACCGAACCCAATTACACCTGAATCACTCTAAAGGCTCTCGAATAATTCCCTCTCTTCATCGCGACCTGCAACCGTAGTGTTCATCAACCTTCGATCGATATTGGGTGAAATCAACAGAGAGCTTTTTATTAATGAGCCTATTGGAAACATTCTGTGCAACTAATTTGAATAACATTGACGTTTTCATCACGAACTACTTCCAACGTTGATCGCGGTGTTCTTTGTTCTTCTTTCTATCGAACCTGTACCAATCAAGGTAATTAAACACACCCTCACACTCGGTTTCATGTGGAAAAGAAAAGCCCCATGATTAATTGGGTTAATAACTTTGAATTCATGTTTAATAGGATTGAAATCAAAACTAGTGTTCTTAAGGATTTAGGGATATCTAATTAACCATACTTTTAAGAATTTAAAAAGCAAATTCTAACATGACTGAGAGCCTTGGTACACTAGTTAAGACACTGCATATGCAACATGAGGTCCCGGGTTCGAACCCAGCTACCCCATGTATTTTTTTTAAGGTTTTTCAGCCATAATGAGTTTATAGAAATTTTTCTATAAATATAAAAATAATTTTTATAAACTTCAAATTTTGTTTTAAGGACACAAAAAATTCTGTAGTTTTTCTAAAAATTTAAATAGTTAAATATCTTTGTGATAAATAATTCAAAAGTTGTTCTTGGTTTATTCTCTATAAATAAAAAAGAATTTTCAACAATAAAATTTATAAATTATACTTGGTGCAAACGTTTCCTTCAAATATTCATCGTTTAAATCACGTTATTTTAAATGAAGATTATTTGAAACATTATAAATCAATAAGTTAAATGAATAATTATGTAAATAGTTTTTAAATAAACATTTAAATAATTAGTTATTCATCTTTTCATCTAACCATGTTATATATAAATAATTAATCAATTTATTCCTTAAACTTTTATTTAAATTATTAAAACTTATAAAACAATACAAGTTTCTATTATTGATTATCATTGTTTTAAGGC
>BJCM01263940.1:0-14598 GCA_018326385.1 Flaveria bidentis
TACAACAAAATAAGCCATATGTATAGCCAAAAGTTGCATTTATCTAAAAAAATTTACATATTGGCTTTTATTTACCATATAAATTATTCATAATCTCATCATACCTTTGGTTATTTCTATGTATCATCCCTTACAGACCCTAATTTTGACCAGTGTTGACCAAATTTGACCTAGATGTGCTTGAGGCGCCGCCTCAAAGCCCCAAGGCGTTTTCCTGATTGCCTCTAGAGCCTCACGCCTCAGGCGCTATTTTTAAAACCAAGATAATGTTTATACGCCTCTCCTTGGTCTTTTATTTTAATTTTATACAGATAATGAGCAAAGGGTCTAGACAAGTCTCAGGGGTCTTGCCAAAAGGTATTAGACATACATTTTGCAATTTCATATGCCTGATACTTAACACCTTCATAATGGAATGGCCATTCTGAACTGCTTTTGTTCCCATGATACCATGTTACGCATACCATTTTGGGGCCATCTATAGCTAAAGTTTACAAATTTAGGTATGTAAGATAATGTGAGCTGACATCTAAGTTCGTAAAGCAATTTCCATGTTAGAATCTAAAGAAAATCTAAGATATATAGATAAAAGAAGTTTACTCACTTTCACCATGAAAATGAACCTAGTGCCGCTATCAACAAGCAGGCCATCAGAAGATATAGCAAAAGTAGACAATGGTGACGCAAGGCGGGGTGACAATGGCAGGATGTCATCATTTCCAGAAAGATCAAAAACAAGTTTTCTTGCCCTTCTGAAATTCAATTCTAGAACTTCTTCAATGTAAGGCTGCAAAAGCACCAAAAGCACCTTTGAAAGCTTCAGTCCCTGTGATTCCAAAGCAGAGCAGTGATTAAGACTAGCCTGAACACAGATGCTTGCAGCATGTAAGGCTGAAACAGTCTCAGAAGAAGGTGCATTTTCCTTAACCAACCGCACAAACAATTCAACCTGCCATTCTGCCCACTGAACAGCTCTGTTACTGTAGGACAGATCATCTCCAAATATTAAACTCATCTCTTTTGTTGTTGATGAAATTGTAGAGAATATAAGATTAGATAAAGTAGCGGAAAACGTTTCAGGGTAACAAGAACATGATGGAAGAAAGATATCAATATTTTTTTGGAGACGTGCTCCTTTCGCTTTCAGAAAAAGCTGATGTGCTAAAGGACCTTTTCCAAGCTTTAATAAACCATTAACAGCAGTTTTTAAATCAGTAGCACTAATCAAAGTCTGCTCCGTCATTTCAACGAGTTGATTCTCTAGCTGTGATTTTCGCTTCAGAAAAGCAGATTTAAATGATGAGGATTCATTGGATAACAGATGTTTTCTTTCTTCTGCTTCTATTCCAACTATTGCTTCTTCGACTTTATGTTCAGCAAGAAGAGTGTCAATATTTTCTAGATGTAGTTTCATCTCTTCAGTTTTATTGGAAAATAAATTATCAATTTCATTGTCTTTCTTAAGCTGTTCAGCATTCAGGACATCTGGGTTGGCTCTGCTCCACTCGCCCAATTCATGATAGACACCACTTAATAAGTCCTGTACCAGAATTCCTTGTGCAGATATATTCTTTCTTAGCTCATTCAGCTCATGCTCCATTTCCATAACTTCTTCTGATAACCTTTAAATACATACATATAATAATACACAATAAAAACTTCTACAATCACTTTCTGATGCACATGAAATTAAATCATTTAAACAACAATTAAGAATCAACTCAAAGAAAAAAAATTTAATAATTCACTCTTTAAGAAATGTGATCTTTTGTAGTCTACTTGAAAGTAATCAACTTTTTAAACCACCAAGCAGTCACAACTCACAACACACGGCACAAGCAAAGGTTAACAAAAAATGGCACGGCACGAGCATAGGTTTACGTAAAAAAGGCACGGCACAAGGTCAATGCCCTGCTTCAAACAAAAAATTATTAAGTTAGTAAAAGATGAAAGCGAATCACATTCATCATAACAAATCTAATGATAAAAAAATTAGCTATCTTACTAGTCATATGTCACATATAATACTGCCATCTTTTGTTCAGCAAAACAAAGCTTTCTGTTATAGTCACTTCATTTAGTTAAACTATATTCATTGTAATGGGATTGTAACAGGCAGTGTTATAGGACTTGTAAGAAAAATCCTTCATTGTAAATTAATACTAACTATTACTTAAGTTAATGTTAAGTTTCTAACATGTGGAAACAAATATTGAGTAGACATAAATGCTATTTTGCTACATCACTGATTACTAAAAAGTATGGAAATCAAAGCAAGAAAGCTTAAATCAATGTAATTCCCATGGTCCAAAGGTAATTGACATCAACTGAGCTGAAAGGCAGACCAAATAATGAAAGATATCAATAAAAGATAGTGAAGCATAGAAGTCAAATTTAATATGTATAGCTCATGAAAATAGAAAAATACACATTCATTAGAATAGATAAACATCATTGCATACACATTAGCTACTTTTACATTATGCCTTTTCCATTTTAATAAGACACGGTGTCCTCCATGATAAATTGATGAGTGAGAGACAATGTTCAACAAGTAATCAAACACGAGAAGGGAATGTGTTCATTTATGCAAAAGTACGAGGTATTTGATGAGAAAGAATATATGCCATCACCAGCGAGAATAACAAAAAACGAACATGAGCCATGAAAAACAATCATACCAAAGATATAACTCCACAAACGCAAAGTTTACATTGTAAATTCATTCTTATTTATAAGATCATGAAGTCCTTCTAGAACTCAAATATACTCGTACTTGCCATTATCTAGCCCATGCCCATCACCTTGAAAGGTCCTACAATATCTGCTAAAAGAGCCCAACCCTACTATGTTTGAACATCAAAATTTTGACATCACAAAAAACTTCAGTGTAAACGACTCACTTCAACCATGGAGAGATGGCACCACAAGTCAAAAGCCTACAGGGTGAACTAAGTTTGCTAATTACACAAATATTGGCATCCCTGTTGTCAATAGTGACCATAGCGGTCGCGATCGCGCGCTATGTCGCGTATCGGTCAAGGGCCGCTATATGGTATATAACGGTATATAGCGAGGATCTGCAGCATTTTTTATTTTATTTTTAATTTTTTTGTTCTTTATTACTATAAAATTGACACAAATAGAGTATTTTAGCTAATTTGTTGGTGTTTGCTTATATATTCTACTACTTTATAGCTAAACATGCTTATTTATTGAATGTAAATCATTTCTTAAAGCTTCTACTACCTTATCGCGAAACACGAAATAGCGGGCACTATTTATCGCTATTCGCTACGTAGCATATAGGTGGCTTGTCGCTATTTACCGCTATTCGCTATTGACAACTATGATTGTCATCACCAAAGAAGTTCGAACATACCTGTTAATAACCTATTTTTAAGCTATTGTATCCGATTTCACTCTATATTTTACTAGCATTTCAATAAAGAGTCATTCTCCCTATCATTTAAGTAGACATCAAATATACATATGAATGCACATACACATGAGGAGACGCAAGAAAACCAAAGCAAAAAAGAGGATTACCTCAGAAAAGCTAAGTACTTGGTCCGAGTGTTACCACATAAATTCTCTACTGCATCCTTCAAATCAAGAAGCTCAAAGCAAAGCTTTCTGATGCCCTACACATAAAAGAACAATGTATTTTGTTAAAGAGCTATGATCCACATTTACAAAATGGAACATAAACTACTTATAACATGAAAACGACGATGTAGCTGGATGACATCATGACGTAGAAACCAAATACCCGAAACCGGTCCCATATATAAACCATACAAAGAAAAGGTTAAACACAATGCCATATAGTTCCTCAAACACTCCAACAGTTCATATGCAAAACAACTATCAACCCAATAAACAATAATACCATTTAAGAAAAGAAAGAAAAATGTGGTCCGTAAACATAATGTGATCATCCTTCAACCTCAATTAACTTCAGTTTTAGAAATTTAAGCCAAAAAATTCTCAAATTCAAATACCAACACAAGTTTCCTCCATAATTAGGATTCCATTCGTCAATTACTACATACTTCTAGCAGCTTCTAAGCTTACAAGAGAAAAACACACTGAAATCTAGAGGAACTCATACAAAAGGATTAGATACCTTTTCAGTTTTAGATTGATAGATAGTGTCGATCTTGGATTGCGGAGTGACGGATTCAATAGATGGAAAGTCATCTTCTTCCTCGCTGCTGCTCATTTTGAGCTGTAGTTTGAAGAACTCAACGTCAGTTGCGTCCCACTGATCTGCTACCGCTGTTGCAACTATAATAAGCTTTTGTGCAACTTTTGCTTTCTGAAATTGCTGTGATTCAACTGTTGATTTTGATTATTGATTCCTTTAGTGCAGCATTTCTTCTGTTAATGTAGTATTCGATCATCTTCTTCCCCAATCTCTGAAGTGAAATCAGTGGACTGTAACTAGGTTTTTCTCCGTCGACCGTGGCATCAATTTACGGGATCACTTTTCTTTTTATTCAAGTTTTTCGCAAATACTTTTTATTTTGGCGTAACGTGCCCATGTCTGGCAAACAAAAGAAAAGAAAGTAATTTTTTTTTATTTTTAGTGGGGTAAAAATATTAAAATATTCTTTTCAAAAAGTTAAAAAGTTAAAATTTTTAATTTTTTAACTTTTTTAACGTGTATTTTGATTTTTTTACCCTTTCAAAAAGTCAAAAAGTTTTATTTTTTGCACTGTATTTTTCTTTTAATTTAACTTTTGTGTCATTTTCATTTCTCTTTTTTATAAAAACTAGGTAGTATTTACCCGCGCTTCGTGATGGGGATTCGTTACGATATATTTTCATATTAAAGAACTTAGAAACGAAGGGTCGTCGTGGCTGAACACAATCGCTTGCCACACCATAACATAGCATCTTTATTTATCGTCGTTGTCTGACGATGATGAATGTTAACTATTACTACTAACACAACTTGCATAATCAAAATGTGATCGACTACGCTCAAGGAAACCCTGACAAACCCTATCTCTCTTGAGACTCTTTCCTTATAAACTTGAGCAAAGATTAAAACAAAAAATACTAAAACTTCATGACCAAAATAAAATCATGACAAACCCGCTATTCATTCATTTACAACATTAATATTATGTAATTGTCGTTTGAATTTAAAGGGTAAAATTTTATCATCTATATTTAAATGTTTGATAAAAGTTATTATTTGAGTTCATTTGACTGAACCTAGTTAACACTGTTAATATTTTCCACTTAAAAAGAGGTTTAGTCAAAACAATTATATAATATCACATTATGGGTTTTACGTGTTCAATATTTTAGATAATCATCGTTATGATTTGACTCCAACTATTAGATACAACAAAATTCCCCACAAGAAATAAAAAATAAATAAGCAAGTCATTTGACACCAACTTTATAAATGATAATCATAAAACACTAATCATAAAAAAAATAAACAATATGATATCAACAATCTACAAATCACAACTATAAAACATCACTTATCATAGCCATAAACTTTCAACTAAAGACTTGTATAATGCAAGAAAACCGTCAAGAATAATATAACTACTAAACCAAAAACAATGATTCATATCAACAAATTTTCATAGCTACATAAGTTTTCCTAAAACTTAGAAAAAAATTACAAATCAACAACAATACAAAATAAGGCCAAAACACCAAATAAAATAGTAGGGTGAATTCCATTCAATAATACAATGTTGATCCTGGCGATGAACTAACCATAAAATTCTTATGGATCAAAATCTTCAATAAAGACACAAACAAATTAGAGTTCTTCAAACATTACATGTGATTTTTTTGGAGATAAATTTTGATTATGATCGTTGTGTTTACTGTTGGGATTACGAGGGTGAAAGAAAATGATTTTAGGGGTGGGATTTCGTCTTTTACGATGACATAAAGAGATTGAACGCATAATCCCTCACATAGAGGTGGTTCTTTATTTTGTAATTGTTTTGACTAAAATGTCTCTCAATCGAAAATTTTAACCGAAAATGTTAACGGTGTTAAACGGGTGTAATTAAGTGGATTTGAATGACAATTTTATGAATCTTTAGATGCAAATGATAATATATAAACATTTGGATTGAAATATCATTTTATTATGAAAACACAAGGATTATAATGACACTTAACTCTTAATATGATCACTAAAGTGCATAAAAACGTGTTTGTATGTTTGGTTGGATTATGAAAGTCGGTATTATTATTTCTATGTATGACATTTATCAAGTAAAATCAATGTTGTTTAATTAACAACAATATATATATTGTTTAATTAACAACAATATATATTGTTTAATTAAGAAAAAAATTAATGAAAGATGATTTTATTTTCTATAGTTATTAAGGTTTTTTAATTAAAAAATCTTTTAGAAGTACATTTAAATTATACTCAATAGCGAAAGTTGACAGTTTTTATACATGTTTCAAGAGATTTTTACCAGCAAACTGGGCATCCTAGTAGTACTTCTAAACTCTAATATATTTGTAGCGTTTTTTAAGTTAAGTCTTATAAGTCTTTCGTTGTGTGAGTTGTGAATAAGTTGAGCATTGTAAGTCTTCTGATACGTGTGACGAATAAATCTTGCATAAGTCACAAGCCTGGGCTACATGGTGTGCAGGGTCGGCTTAACATTTTTTGGCCATAATCAAACTAAAAAGATAGACCCTTTTCAAAACTTATTTTTTTATTAAAACCCTCGTCCCTTATCAAAGTAGCCTAATGAACTATCAAAGAAGCTATAAACAAAAGCAACCTAAATATCAAATAACAAGTAACTCACCCTAATAAACTACCAAAGCAACCTAATGAACTCGACAGAGACAAACATCTTATCAAACTTCGAAGAGGCAAAGCAATCAAGCATTTAGAAACCTAACCTTAATCAAACTTTAAAGAGACAAGATAATTAAGTAATTAAACAACCTAACCTTGATTAAACTTTTGCTACGTGACCTGTGAGTATGCAACTGTAGGCCTTGGGGGCGGGTCAATCAAAGTTTAAAGTTCAAAGCAGAGATTAGAGAACTGGACTGGAGCATCAATCATGAAACGATAGACGGAGCTTGTTTCTAGGGTTGCTTGGTGTCGCCTTTAATGTGTGGGTGTGTAGTCTACAGTAGGCGACAACCAGTAAGGCAGTCATCAGAGAAAACATATAGACGCTTCAGATTCTTTAATCATCATGGACTTCAGAGCAAGTGCTAGAGTTCTTTTGTATGTAATATAGGAGCCCATTTTTTTCATTGTGCCCAAATTCTAGATACTTTCCGCGCTCCACAAAGAAAATGAGTATCCAATAGTGTTGGAGAAGCTTTAGAAAATGAGTATCCAACAGTGTTGGAGAAGCTTTTTCTTATATTAACCATGTAACAAAGAATATGTAACCAGCTTTTAAGAAGTCCTCTAAAACCAATGTTCATGGGGAATAGCAAGATAAGTCAAACGAGCAAAACCTAGCTCCCAAATGAATGGTTTGGTCAAGATATACACAAGAAAGAGAAAAAAGAGAGTTTCGACAATAAAGTACGTTAGATGTAATGTTTTTTGTTTTACCGTTAATTACACAAATGATCCTTTTTGTTTGTAAAATAGTAAAATTAGTCCCACGGATGTGAAAAGATTAGAATATATTTTAGCTTAACCGAAAATTAATGTAATGTTTTTATTTTTACAGTTAATTACACAAATGGTCCTTTTTGTTTGTTGAATAGTAAAATTAGTCCCATAGATGTAAAAAGATTAAAATATACTTTCGCTTAACTAATAACTTAACAAAACTTATTACAAAAAATCACAAGTTAGTCTTACAGCACAAACTGATTGCAAGAAATCACAATTTAGTCTTACACCCCAAACTCATTACAAAAAATCAATTACAAAAAATCAATGGACTAAGGAGTCTATGAAAGGCAAAAACAATTTTCCGATTCTCTCAAAACATAATGCATCAATCTTACTCTTTTCATCGTTTCCAATACTCTTCGTCTTTTGATTTCCTAAAAAAAGACGGTTATAGGCTTCAATCTGATTCTTTATTCTTTCGAATCAGAAGGCATGATTTGATCTAATTTTTAACTTGTTTCTTAGTGTTAGTATTCTTGATTCTTTTAATTTCTTGGACTATGTATACACTGCTTGCAAAACGCTAATTTCTTAAAGATTTCATAGGATTTAGAATTCAAAGGAATTGGAATCCATTAATGGAATTTAAATTCCAAATGCATTTTAGTGACAAAACACTTATAAAGGAATTGGAATTCATCACCCGTTACAAACCGTCACCACCTCAATGACCACCAATTATCGCCGCTACATACCACCGACCACCGTCGCCGTCACCGCCAACAATCGACCGCGACCACCAACCCCGCCCGTTTTTGAAAACCAACCGTACCCCACTGCCGCCACCAACCACGCTTGTCATCGAGACACGGTTGGTGGCGGTCGGGGGTGGCGGTCTAGCGGTTGGGGACTTATTTGTAAGCATCCCACAAATTACATAAAACCCACACATAGCAAATCACTTTAAAACCTTGTAAGGCTTCTTTCTAAATGTTCTCTAATCAATACAAATATAGTTGGTACTTATCTTGCATTCCATTATCTTATCGGTTGAAATTGTAGCAAGAATAGTTAAAAGGTTGCAAAAAAGTTTTTCTCAACAATTACATTTAAATGCATCCTTGAAGCTTTTGCCAACCAATCTAGGTAAATGAAAGATGGTGTTGTCTAATAAACTTAGACCAACCGAGCAATTTTAAAACTAAAATGGTCTACTATTTTCAAAACACTCACTTTATTTAGTTTCTTTAAAACCTTTATCTCATGCATGCATGTTATGTTCTTTAACCCTTAACCTACTTAATGTTTATAAAACTTAGAAATAAAAACAATTTTTGAACCCATCCAACTTTAATGGTCATTAAATCTCTAAGCTATTATATATGAAACTAGGAGATAATAACTTATATGTATGTGTGTATACACACAGCAAAAGCATACACAGATTCGATTTAGTCTTTTTCATGAGCACACTTTGCTTTGACCTGATTAACCATAGAAGAAATAACTGTTCTAATTATTAATATAGTTGACATGTACCTCTATATCATATAAAGGCTTATTTGATACATAGGATTGAAGAAATTCAGATGCCCTTATAGTGGTGGATTCATCCACTATTTTTATATTATTGATATAACTTGCTTTCCTATATCCATCTTCAGCAAACCAATATCTACCTATTTTTGTATAAAAATATATATATCTTCCAAATAAATATGGGGAGATTATATTGAGAACCATCAACTTGTGAAGTAGAAAATATGTTGTCACAACCGGAATCTTATTATTAGATTGTATAAACCCTTGACATTCAAGTTTGTAAAACCCAAATTATGATATCTATCGCTCTGATCAAATATAATTCATAAAATCATAATAATGTTGAGTTAAAACAAATTTTTACATAAAATTTACATAAACTTAAGGTCTAGAATAGAAAAATATAGTGGTTGTATTTTTATACATGTTTTGATACACTTGTTTTAAATGGTTGAACCTAACAAAATCAATAAATATAGATTGGGCGAATAAAGTAAAACAAAAATATAAAGAGTTTGTGATTAAAAATCAAACATACCAACGAGAATTTTGTAGATTGTTATTCAGTACTCCCGTGTATATATCGTTTATATATAACTTCTATGAAATTTGAAGGTCAACAATATTTGTTTCTAAATTAATTATGATAAGTGTTAATTCATATACCAAAATTTACGAAAGCATTATTTTTCCCATTAATCTAAATTAAGTAGAATATGTATATCTCTTGATTTTTCTAGATAAAGATTTAAAATATTTAAACAAAGATGGATGTTAATGATTATATATTCATTTATTTTTATATTAAAATAAACTATTATGAATAATCATTTGAGATGAGACCGATAATATATAAACATATTAGTGGGACTGACCCGCATTATGCGGTGGGGGTTGTGCAATTTGAAAGACTTGACACTAACGACTTATACTTTAATAGTAATCGGCTAAAAATATACGCACAAAACACTTATTAAAAAGTGTAATAGGAAAAATCAATGTTTTTAAGATCGGATCGAATAGTTTACCGGACGTCTTACTGGTTTACTGGTCGGACCGGTTTAACACCAGTTAGACTGGATATAAGAATCGGATAAAATATAACTATTTTATAAATAT
This sequence comes from Flaveria bidentis, assembly GCA_018326385.1. Taxonomy (NCBI): domain Eukaryota; kingdom Viridiplantae; phylum Streptophyta; class Magnoliopsida; order Asterales; family Asteraceae; genus Flaveria; species Flaveria bidentis. The sequence continues at coordinate 10,259 of BJCM01263940.1, forward strand.
ATATGTAAAAAATACTAAAAATAAAAAATATATATGAAAACCGGTTCGACCCCCGTTCAACCGTCGACCGATCCGACCACCGGTTCAATGCTAGAACAGTTTAAGCACCGAAACAAACCGGATAAAAGTTTGGTTCCCGATCCAACCGGTCATCCAGTTTTTAAAAGAATGGGAAAAATGCTATAAGAAATTAATCCTCGAAACAAATTAAAAAAATAACAAATGTATAAATAGCAACTAGAAAATTTACCATAGTTCAAGAGGTTAAATGTAAGTTTGGCATTAATCAAGGGTTAAACTGTTTAATTTAGAAAAATACAAAAGGAGTAGATAGACAATTTGAAAAAAAATTGTTTTGGTAAGTTTCAAAATATCTCCAAGGATTTAAATGTAAGAATGTAATGTAATACTGAGTTATGATTATTTAAAAGATATTATAATAATATTGAGAAAAACTATAAGTTTGTGTCACATCCTGGAAGCGTGAGATGCTTTTGGGTGTGACTCGTTTGTTCAGAACTCATTGATTAAATGACTAAACAGATTAGTAAAATATAATATAACAAACTTCATATCATAATTATAATTATAAAGATAGGATTACATCACATCATAGTTAGTCAAAATTTGACATATCATAATCCTATTACAACATAAAGATCTAACAGCTACATCTTCAGAGACGATGGAAATGAGCATCCACCGATACACTGAGGACATAGAGATTAAGTGTCAGATTCACACAAACTTTCCCCATTAATTTTCCCCAGCCATTATACACATAAAATGAGAACATTGTGCTGTTAGACATGATGATTTCTCGAAAAAACATACTCAAAATGATCAACATAATGTTGATGAGATCATAGGTTTAACTTTAAACAAAGTATTTTGATGCATCATATACAACCAAACCTTACATAATACTCAGATGATTCATAACTGTCATATCATAATTCATAAAATCAGATAATATAACATCACAACACTCATCTTGTTGGTGCATGAAATATTTTCCTAAGTAGCTATACCTATATTATCCAATGGTTTCATATCTGAATTAATGATTGTAACATAAATGACAGTACATCTCAAAATCTTCATAATTGCATCAAACACAAAGAAATATGCTTTTTCCCCAAATAGTTTATAAGAATAAAATAGAGCTATGAGTCTCACCTTTTACTCCAAGAGGTAACCTATAAATAAAATATTCATAATTTTAGAAAATATATATTTTCTTCAAAATTTTCAGTACCTCAAACACATATCATGAAATTTTTACAACAAGTAGGTCTATAAATTAGACTTAATATATAAAAATTTCATATTTCAATAATTTAACAGTTTATTTTCTATAATTCTTATATTATTTAAACAAATTATTAGAAATACCTTCGGGCCATCAAAAATTACAAACATTGTAGGAATATATGTCAAACATTTATAGGTTCTCAAAATTTTCTTAAGTCCTAAATAATAGCAGAATCAATTTTCATGATTTGTATCATTTTACCAATATTTGGTAAAAATATCAGAATATACCCAAAAATTCTAATTTTTAAACAAACAATTCTATTCTAATTTTTATACTTTCTGCAAAATTTTCATAATTTATATTATAGTTTAAGTATTTTTACCAATTTTCAGATAGCGGAAACTTTACAAATTCATAAATTATGCATAACTTTGATTTAGGTCACAAACCTTTTTCTGCAAGTCTTATAAATTATAAGAGTCAATATATAATTCTTTCAACTACTTTCCAGGTTCAGTTCTTCTGGCATAAAATTTTCTTCCAAATACTTAGATAATTTGTATAAATTATTTTACTTATAGTAATAGCATCAAAATTTGCAGATTAATATCTCCTAATATTTTAAATATATTCATAATATTTGTTCCCACAATCATAGTCAAATATATATATATCAAACTGAATTTAGTAAGTTGGCACCTAATTTCAACCCTTTTCTTGATAATTTCTTTTATATAACTTTTGATTACCAATATTCATCCATTTTCTTTAGGTTATAAAACCTTCTTAATATTCTTTCAATAATATTAACATATTTGTAAGATTGGGTGAAGAACTTGTGGGTTTAACCATAAGGTTTGTTTATATGTGTTGTTTAGACACACATATATATATATATACTTTGGTAAACTTGACTAGTTATAGTTTAGGGATTAGAATTTTGATTTTGATAACGAAAGAGAATGATGATAACTGATGGTAGCTTCTTTCTCCGTTGGACCAAGTTAAGCAAGTGTCTTCAAGTTTCCAAACTTTGTTCTTCTTGTAACGGTTGAAAGATGACGATGTTTGGTTGTGGTGACTTTAAGGTAGTATCCGAGAGCTTTAAAGAGAAGGAAATGATGTAGAGATGACCGCGAGGTAAGGAGTGGAGGTGATTTTAGCAAACAAGAGCCGAGGGTGTGAAGGTGTTCGAAGTGGTGGTGTGGTTTGTATCCATCGGCCAAGAGTTCCATTTTATAGGTGGGTTTGTAATGATGAACTCTAAGCTGATAGGTGTGATGTGTAATTATAGATAGTATTAGTTGGCTTCTAGGGTGCTAGGTGGTGGGTTTTGATCATGCTTAGTGTTGTGGTGAAGATAGGTGTCATTCAATGGAGGTAAGTGAGTCATCCAATAATGAACCAATGTTTAGGTTTCTTAATCGGATAGTTTGTTGCTTTAATGATCCGCAACTTGAACTCAAATGGTGCTTAGTCTGAGGTTTGAGTGTATAAGGTTTGCTTAACTTTGTTTTGATGTTGAGTTTCTTTGATGTTTGTATTGTATTGTGGTGTTTGGTTGGGTTGTGTTTTGATTCAATTGGTGTATGATTTGATGTTTACATAATTGTGGTGCTTGATCATATGATGTTTGGTATCAAAAACTTATATATATAGATACATGCATACGTAAAATTTATGCATGCATGCAAGCATGCACACGTACAACATATATAAATGTATATATCTATCAAAAGATTATGCATTCGGGCACATGCATATGTATAATACATATATATACACATAAACATATATAAAATGAAATCATATAAGAGAATTTATTTATAGATTAATTTTGTCTAACCTTATTTTTAGGGTCGTCACATTCTCCCCCCGTAAAAATAATTTCGTCCCAAAAATTATTAGAGAGTAATGCCTAAAGTTGGGGAGAACTTATCCGGTTACCGACTTTAAACAAGTGAGTATACTTTCTCACATTTTCATCTTCTCTTTCCCAAGTATATTTCAATCCTCTTCTAGCGTTCCACTTAACTTTTACTATAGGAAACTTATTTCTTCTTAATGTTTTCACTTCTTTATCTAATATGGCTATTGGTTTTTCCATAACATGAAGCTTCTTGTCTACCCTTATTTCTTGAACTGGAACTTTTAATGTCTCATCTGCTAGACATTTCTTTAGATTGGACACATGAAAAATATTGTGTACTTCACTTAATTCTGGAGGCAGGTCTAACTTATATGCTACTGAGCCAATCCTATCAGTGATTTCAAATGGGCCAATATACCTTGGATTTAACTTATTTCTTCTTTCAAATCGAACTATGCCTTTTGTGGGTGATACCTTTAAATAGACCTTATCTCTAATCTGAAATTCCAATGGTTTTCTTATTTTATCGGCATAACTTTTCTGTCGATCCCTAGCAGCTTTCAACTTATTTTTAATTTCAAGAATTTTATCTGATGTTTCCTGCATCAATTCAGGACCTATAAGTTGTCTGTCTCCTATTTCATTCCAACATAGGGGTGATCTACATTTTCTTCCATACAAAGCTTCGAATGGGGTTGTTCCAATACTTGAATGATAACTATTATTATAAGAAAATTCTACTAGAGGAAGATGTATATCCCAATTTCCCCTAAAATCTGATGCATAAGCTCATAACATATCTTCCAAAGTTTGAATTGTCTTCTCACTTTGACCATATGTCTATGGATGTTATGTTGTACTAAGACTTATTTGAGTTCCTAAAGCTTTTTGTAAAGTCTGCCAGAATCTGGAGGTGAATCTACTATCTCTGTCTGATATAATTGAAATGGGTATTCCATGTCTGGATATAATTTCTTTGATGTAAATCCTTACCAATTTTCCATTTTATAATCTTCCCTAATTGGTAGAAAATGTGCTGATTTGGTTAACCTGTCTACTATAACCCAAATAGTGTCGCATCCATTTGAATTCCTTGGTAGTTTGGTTACGAAATCCATGGTTATCTGATCCCATTTCCATTTCAGAATTTCCGGTTGTTGCAAGTATCCAGAGGGTTTTTGGTATTCAGCTTTTACTCTTGAACAAATATCA
>BJCM01263942.1:0-24646 GCA_018326385.1 Flaveria bidentis
GGGGACAGAACCTTGATGTGGATTAGAAGACCAAGCTTGTTGAGACTCGGTAGGAGGTCTAGGTTGTGTTGTCTCAAAAGGTTCAACCTTTACCTCCACTTCTTGAGGGACCTAATTTGGTGGGGAGTGTAAGTCAACAAATTCTTCTCTTTTAATCTTCTACTTGATCACCCTAATGTGCTCATCCATAATGGATAAAGACATAGGGCTAAGTCTCCTTCTAGAGAATCCATATAGCTTCAAAAAGCTCATCATCCTCTGCCTATCAATAGACTTCTTTTGGCTCTTCTGGATGATGGCTCTTGACTTGGTTGCTTCTTCTATCATCATACTCTTAGTTGCCTTTTGTTTTTTGATCACTTGAAGTTCAAGTTGCTTGAGATATTCAAATTCAATGTACTCAAAGGACAAGGGAAGAAGTGCAGCAACCTGGTAGAGATCTGTGGCACTCAGGTAGTTGAGCATGTTGATCCATATAAGTTTCTTTGTCTACCTGAGGTTCTTGTGGAGCCACAGTCAACGTATTTGCCTTGGTTTTTAAACCAAACATTACACTTGAAACATCTTGTTGTTATCGTTTCATCATTTTGTCTTCCTGAATCTTAAACTCATTATCTAATTATCTTAACGACTTTTAATAATCTTTCTAAATATCTTCCCCTCAAAACCACACTTATTCTGAAAACTCATTTCGATAATACTCTTATTTTGAATTGAACCATTAATCTTAACAAAAATGATTCTCGTATCAACTTTACACTAATGAAACTTTGTTCATCAATAACAGTAAACAAGAAATGGGTCATATAAGAATCTTGTCGAAGTTATCTACTTTGATAAGCTCCTCTGGATTGGTATTTCATCCAAAAGTGTCTTAAAAATATTGCTCATGTTCGTCAAGCCAACTCTCGTATTGATCTAATGCTTGGTGCTTCACTCATGACAAAATCTTCCTAATCGTCTTGCACCGTCTGAATTGAAAAAATTTATAAGCCAAAAGTCTAATCAAATTGATGATTTTAATCAACTTTGTCAAGAAACCTATGAAGTCTCAAATCATGACATTGAACAAAATTAAGCGTAGCAAAACACCATAATCCAACTCATTGAGTTTAAACATTCCCAAGCGTTCACTAGAGAACTCAAAATGAAACTCAAGTCTCCTCATATCATTGAAATCAGTCTACTCGTGATTTAATTTCAGGACGGAATTTCTTGAAGTCGGGGAGACTGTAAGATCTTCCCATTTTCAAATTATAAACCCAAACCCAAATCCGTTTGAGTTAATCTTGTAAATCAAATTAATTTTTAGTCATTTTATTTATTTTTATGTTCCAAAAATAATAAATGTGTCTCTTAATTAATTTAACTTAAATTATATAATTTATAAAATAAATTTTATAAATGTTAAAAGGTTATTAATGTTTATAATATTTTAAAATATTCAACTAAAATAAATAATCAAATTACAAGTTCTTGTGAGATTTATAAAGTTTATAAAGATTTAGTAAAAAATAAGTTGTAATTAGAGTCTTCATAAATTTAGAGTTTAAATTATAATTATTATTTTATTTATTTTAAACATTTAATTTAGTCAACTATAATTTTTTATAATTTTATGAAACCATTTTCTATTTTTAACATCTGTTCAAACACGTACCAAACATTCTGTTCAGAATCTAAAATTAGTGTAATAATCCTTTTTCAATCTACCTTTCGCTTTTTGGCATTCTCTAAGCGTCCTAACTTCTTGTAACGAATTCTGACCTTAAGTTATTGTTTCTTTTTATCCTTTAGGACCTCAACTTTGACTCTTGAACATCCAAGCTTTCTTATATACTCTACAATCATCATTATATAATGTGAGTTTTCCATGTGAGTTCTCCATACCCATTTTTATTTTATTTCACACCTTTTGGGGTGTAACATATTAACCTTATAAGCTTACAGTTGTAAACATTTTGATACTTGTAAATGCACGTGCAATTCATCTGTACTTTTGTTATGGTTATTGATATTATTGTGAGTGTTATATGAGATACATTATACGTTGAAAATCATTAACTATTACTAGCTAGGTGACGTCATAGATCTATGGGTCTGACAAGCCTATTTGATGCTAAAGCCGATGTATTGCCGGCTCCTGATGACGTATGACATGTTCATCATAGGAACGAAGTACACTTAGCTAATCGTTATAAACTTATAATCTTAATCTTGGTCAAGGTTTGATTGTAGCTATATATGTTCTATAAACTTGCATAATTCATAACTATTGACATGAATTGCTACTTGTAAATCTTTTTATATATGTATGTATGCTTAACCCATGAAAATTCACGATTTTCAAAGTTGATCCTTTAGTTTTAATATGTTTCATGATTGCTACTTGAGGATTTCTTCTTGCTCATATAGAACTTGGACCTAGTTTAACTAATGATTTTATTTTGTTATTTGAATCTTGATTGTATTCTAATGATTTATTTGTTTAGAATTATATAATGAAAAATAACATATAATATTATTTCAACTTATTTAATTCCATGAGCTATGAAAAATCATTTCATATTCATCCGCCTTGATGATTCTGTTGTCGGTCGGGGTATGACAATTTATTTATGTTAACCTTGACTAGTTTGATTAATCCTTTCTCAAAATTTATCTCTAATCAAATGATACCTGATATTGATGTGTTTTGTCTTTGAGTGATGATAGAGATGACACTATTGTTGTCTATGTGAATAGGAGTCTCCTTAAAGTTGAACCCATAGTCTAGCATCTAATTCTGAATCCAAAACACTTGATCACAACAGCTTGGAACATCAATGTATTTAGCTTCAGCAGTTGATGCAAAGACATAGGATTTCTTCTTGCATTGCCATGAGACTACCATTAACCAAAAAACAAACATCCCCCTAATGTAGACTTTTGCAGTCATATGGCATCGACCATAGTCACTATCTATATATGCATACAGATTGAAGTCTGAATTCTTTGGATACCAAAGACCAAGTCTTGAGGCATCTTTGAGATATCTTAAAATTCTCTTGACAATGATAAGGTATGACATCTTGGGGTTGGATTGACATCTTGCACATATACATGTGGCAAACATGATATCAGGCCTGCTAGTTGTGAGGTACATAAGAAACCCAATTGTAGCTCTGAAAAGGTGTTCATCCACACACTCTCCCTCAAGGTCATGCCCAAGGTAGTGGTTTCTTGCTATGGGTGTCTTAGCGACCTTACAGTCAGTCATGTTGAACCTCTTAAGTATGTCCTGAACATACTATGATTGACTTATGAAGATGCCATCTTCAACTTGATTCACTTGAATTACCAGAAAGAAATTGAGTTCTCCTATGGCACTCATTTCAAATCTATCATTCATCATCTTCTCAAAGTCTTTGCAGAGCTTTTTGGATTAGTTGAACCAAAGATGATGTCATCTACATACACTTGAACTAGCATTAAGTCCTTTTCTTGTCCTTTGATGAAAAGAGTTCCATGTATAGTACCTTTTTTGTATCCATGCTTGCAGAGATACTGAGAGAGTCTCATACCACTTCCTTGGTGCTTGGTGCAAAACCAGGTGGTTGTTTGACATACACCTCTTTATCAATCACCCCATAGAGAAAAGTACACTTGAAATCAAGTTGGTAGACCTTGAAGTTCTTGGATGCAGCAAAAGCTAAGAATATCCTAACAGCTTCTTGTCTTGCTACAAGAGCACATACATCTGTGTAGTCAATTCCTTTTTCTTGTGTGTACCCTTGAACAACTAGTCTTGCCTTGTTTTTTATGACAAATCCTCTATCATCCTTCTTATTCCTAAACACCCATTTGGTTCTTGTAGTAGTCTTCCTATGAGAAAGAGGTCAAAGGTTCCAAAATTTTTGCCTTTTGAATTGAGGTAGCTCCTCTTGCATAGCTTTAACCTAACTTCCATCCTTCAGAGCCTCAGCAATCTTCTTAGTCTCTTTTTGAGATAAGAAACAAGAGTGAAGACAAACATTTGCATCATGGGTTTGTCCTTTTGTTCTTACCCCTAAATCAACATCTCCAATGATGTTTGAGGTGGAATGAGACATGTGGATCCTTAGCTAAGGGATCACAGCAAGTTATTGAGATAGATCCAAATTAGAGAAATTTAGATCTGGCATTAAGGTTTCTCCCACAACATCAACACACTTATCAACTGAAACTTGATTCAATGAGTGTGTGACATCATTGATGTTGTCTTCTATGCGATAGTTATCAGCATCTAGAAATTCTTGATCATCGTCACCATCACCATTTTCTTCCACATTTGATATTTCTTTATCTGGTTGTTGAGCCTCTTAGCTGGAATTTGAAGGCATCTCAGATGTAGCAGTTAAGTTTGTTATTGTTGTGCTGATAGAAACTTCATTTGAAGGAGTAGTTACAACTGTAGCTGAAGTTGTATAGCTTGAAGGTTATTACAGCTTAAATCTTGGATCAGGATCACCTGTTGGTAAAATATTTGTAGATCCTGAAACATTCTCACAAGATTTGTTAAAACTATTAGTAACTAAATCAAGATCAAATAGCCAATCAGGACCAGAGTCATTTACACTAGGTGTGTGTTCATTGAAGGTCACATTGGCTGACTCCTCAACTATTCTAGTTCTAAGATTGTATACTCTATAAGTCTTATCTTGGGAAGAGTATCCAATTAAGTGTCCATCATCTGATTTCTCAGCAAACTTGGCAATTTTAACTTTGGTATTCAAGATGGTGCGAGGACATCCAAATAACCTGAGGAAACCAATGAAAAGTTTCCTCTTATATCAAAGTTTATAAGGAGTCTTACCATGTGTCTTAACCACTTAAAATCTATTCTGCACATAGCAAGCAGTGTTGACTGCCTCTGCCCAGAAGATGATGTGAAGCTTAGAGTCAGACAACATAGTTCTTGCAACTTCAATCAATGTCATGTTTCTCCTCTCAGCAATACCATTTTGTTGACGAGTCCTGGGAGTATTGTGTTGTCATGTAATACCCTTTTCATCACAAAATGTCTTAAGGATTTGATTCTTGAATTCAGTTCCTTGATCACATCTTATGGTTTTGACTTTGTGATCACATTGATTCTCAATCTTTAAGATGAAATTCTTCAGAATCTCAGGAGTCTCATTCTTAGTTCTAAGAAAGAAGACCAAAATGAATCTTGTAAAGTCTTATGTGATCACCAAACAATAAGAGGTCCTTCCTAGACTCATTACACTGGTGGGGCCAAAGAGATACATATGTAATAAGTGTAGGGGAGTAGTGATGGAGTTTATTTCCTTTGGCTTATGAGATACCTTGTGTTGCTTCCCTTTCAGGCATGCAACATAGTGATCATCACTTGTAATCTCTTTCTTTGGCATTCCAGTTACTAATTCATTCTTAGTAAGTTTATTCATGTTCTTAAAGTTTACATGGCATATTCTTTTATGCTAGAGGAAACACTCATCACTATTTGCTTTAGACAGAAAACATGAAACTTCTCTTGAGGGAGATGTTTCTTGCAAGTCCTTCTTGTACATGTTCTCTATCCTTGGGGCTCTAAGCAGGTTATGACTCTAATCACAAAATTGAGATACACTCATTCTCAATAAACAACATGTTATGACTCTAATCACAAAATTGAGATACACTCAAAATATTGTATCCAAGCTCCTTAACAAAGTTTACCTTCTCAATGCTGAGCTTACCATTTATGACCTTGCCCCTTCTAGTAATGTAACCACCAGCATCTCCTTCAAAAGCGACTGGTTCTCCATCAATCTTTTCAATGTTTTGGAGTAGAGACCTATTGGTTGTCATGTGCCTGGAACAACCACTATCAATTATCTATACATTCTTGTTTGTCTTTAGCTATTTCTGCATAAAAGAGATAGTTAGTTACATTTGGAAACCCAAGCCTTGTTGGTCTTCGGCTTATCAAAAGAAGTTGAAAGTAATAAAATACTAATAGATCCTATAGTCATGTTTTGAGGATCTTTTGCTGTTTTTATGGAGAACTTTCAGTTACTTGGTCTTTCTTTGACTTCCACACCACCTTTGGAAGCTTAGACTTGACCAACAATACTTCAGAAGTTTTACTAACTTCAGAAGTTTTGATGACTGAACCTTTGGAAGATCTTGCTAACACTGCAATAGGCTTTACTGATTTGGAAGTATTCCCTTCTTCCAAGACCAAATTTTCTTCCAAATGCAAATTTCCACCTACCTTCATCTTTATTTTGGAGTTTCTGAAAGAAAAAGTTTTTCCTTCCGAAGCTTGTGTCTCCTTGAAACTCATAGAAGTCTCTTTTTTGGTCATGTGGAGAGTGCCTTTTGGATTGTAAGGACAATCTATCGCAAGATGAGAGGTCCTCTCACACATAACACATTCCATTTTCTTCTTCCAAGGAGCCTTCTTCTGTGAACAAGGCTAAACTTGACCACTTTCCTTCTCCACCTTTATCTTTGAAGATGCAGTGGAAGTTTAGGGTGACGACTTCCTTTGGAGTTGTATGGTTCAGGTTGTGTAGCAGTGGTACACAACTGATCAGCCTTCTTCTTGTTGCTGAGATGAGTTGATACTAAACTAGAACTCCTGGTACTAGAGTTCAAGTTAGTATCTTTAGACTTTACCACTTCAAATCCTATCGAGATAAAAACTTGTTTCTGCTTAGAGTTGAAGATGGCCTTGATCTCGTACGCTTTCTTTTCTTTTCTTTTGCTCTTCTTGATCAAGTTCTTTCTCATAGACTTGGTCATCCCAGTCTTCTTACTCTCCTCAGAAGGATAGTAACCCTTCTTAGAATCCTCTTCTTCACTCTTCTTAGAGGCATTCTCCACTATCACTTCTTCATCCTCTTCAATTATGGGGTCTATGAGAGGAAGCTCATCTTCACAAGTTCCACACATAGGAGATCTTACAAACAAGATTGTGTGTAGAGGAGCTATCTCACTAGATCCTAGTCCTTACTTATTCTAATTAACAAAATTTTGCATTCAAGGATGAGGATATAATATTCTTGAAGGTCAAATCTTCAAGAACACATGCTTCTGCCCTTACTTTGCTGATCACAAGCTCAGCCTAACATTCAGTCAACTTGGTTATGAGATCTTTGATCTAAGTCCTGTAGTTAGTGTGTTCATGTTTAAGAACTGAAATGGTTTTTTCTAAGTCCTCTATTTTTAGTTTATAATCATTTTTCAGCTCTTTAGAAATCATATTATGAGATATTTAAGGACTCGAGATCATATCTCGTCTTTAAATTATAGGGCCTGTATCTATTAACTTTAGCAATATATTTAGGTGTATAGAGATGTTCCAATACCTTTGCTTCATCATGATCAGCCATCAGTGCTTGGTTTGGAGATACATCTTTCACCCGAAAGCTCCACTAAAACCCTCCTTCTTTGATAGAAAATGCAACTTGCTACTTTGGCTTCTCATTCTGGGTGGCTTTCTTAGTGTAGTTTGGTCTGGTTTGTGCTTGGCCAACATTTGTCCTTGGTTCCTTGCAATCACTTGCAAAGTGGCCCATTTGGTTATAGTTGTAACACTTGACTTTGCTTTTATTTAGCCCAAACTTTCCACTAATTGCATTGCTTGGAAACTTCCTTCATGTTCTCTTGTAGAAATTCTTGGCTCTATGAGTGAGAAAAGCCATCTGCTGGACTATTTCCATGTACTCAAGATCATCTGGATGGATACAGTCTAGGTCTTCAAGGGTTAAAAGAAAGTTTCATGTGCTTTCATCAAAAGACACAAAGGCATGTGAAGAGTTTGTCTCTTAGAATGGGCTTCCTTGAGTGTAGCATTCTATTGGTGTCTCCGGGAAGGTGATGAAAGGACCCTTTTGTGAGTTGTCAGGGTAGCATATAAGATGATGTTTAGGTTTCTATGCCATCCCTTTCAGTCACATGCAGGGATGAACTCATTTGATTGTTGGAGTTACCAAATGAACCTTGTATGTTCATCTCCATCTAGTATCCACTGAGAATACGATACAACTCAGTTAGAGTGAGAGTCTTAAGGTTCTTAGTCCTCTTGATAATAACATAGTAATGTGTCCATTGCCTAGGAAGAAAGGACATATACTTCCTTACAATGTCCTTATTTTCAAGACTTACTCCAACATACACTAGAGTGTCCACAATCTGAACATACCAGAAGTATTGTTGAATCATTATTTCACCTGTTTCAAAGGTGAAATTTTCAAACTGCTGCTTCAAAAGATCCTTCTTATTCTCCTTGGCTTTAGTAGACCCCTCATACATTAGTTTTAGTGCATCCCACAGCTGCTTAGCTATTTTGCATTTCTTAAAACCTCTGTATACGGAGTTTGGAAGAGCAGTTTAAAGGGTTGTCATGGCCTTCTGATCAATCTCTACTCTCTTCTTGTCTTCATTAGAGTAATCAGCCACAACCTTTGGAATCATACCACCTCCAGTAACTAAAGAGGTGCTTGGTATGTAAGGTCCTGAGACAACATATTCCCACATCCTCGAGTCTTGTGACTTGATGAAACCTTCCATTCTTTGGCATCAAGTGTCAAAGTCTTCAGGAGTGATCAGTGGGGACTTTGTCATGGTTTTCGTTTCCATATCAGCTTTAGTGATAGCTGCTATTTGAGATGTTAAGTATTTTTTATGTGTGAGGGATATTAAGATGGTGAGATTTTACAATCATGAGCCTAGAATGCTCTGATACCAATTGCAGGACCATTTAAGGGATGGTCACTAACAACACCACACACAAATGAGGAGAGTGAGTTAGAATACTTAACAGATCAAATTAGGAACTAGTAACCAGACACACTTTGATACAATGAAACACTAGTAATAAAGAGACAGAACAAGAACAAGAACAAGATAACACAAGTGTTTAGTTTTCAAGAATGTTGTATATTGCTCTCAAGTTCCTTACAATTGTTTACAAAGCATAAAGAAAGATACAAGGGACCTGAGATACTTTATACTACATCTTACAGCCAGCCATACTTTGAAGGAAAGCTGGATACATGATCTAGACAACAACAAAATCATTGTAGAGTCAAAAGACAGATTGTCTTCTGACTAGTGACTATGACATGCCATAACTCACATCCTAATATATTACAAAAAGGATAAAAGTACATAAAGTAGAAACTAACAAACTCAAGACCTCAATGTACGGTTACCAAAAGCATGGACCTTTCACCAACTTGTGAAAGTTGGTATGTCAACAGAGTTGCATCGGAAAGGTGATCCAACTTTATGATAAAAGGTACATGAGATAAAGCATGTACTCAAAAGTCTTCGGAAGAAATCTGTCTTCATGTGTTGGCTTCAAAAGATTTTGTCTTTGAAGCTTCGGAAGACATCATGTTTGGCTTCAGAAGATATTGGTCTTGGATTTGGAAGATTTCATACTTCGAATATTTTCTAAGGCATAGTGTGAAAATTCCAAAGCATTCTACTTAGTACTTTTGTGCATGCATGCAGGATAGATTTTGGATCTTCGATTGCATCAGCCTGTACATCATTTCACCTTATCCATCTACTACTTTCACCCATTAAATATTTCGACTTACCCATTTTAATCTTTTTACCGATTTCACTACCCAAAGCTTTCCTCATCTCTAATTTACCCAAATCAAGCTCATTTGTCTGTTCTTTGTCAATGGCGCTTAACCCCGAGCACAATCAAGTCGCATTCTTGGATTCATCCATGGATGATGAATTCTCTTAAATCATCTCCTTCCTAAACCAATCCACTTACTTCACAGCCCTAACTGTGAACTACACCGTGTATTCAAACCACATGGCTACTTTTTGGGGGAATTCATAGATCATAAGCCAGAATGGGATTAGGGTTTTGAGGTCCAACATTTGTGAACAAGAGTTGATCATATCCGAACAGCTCATCAGGGAGCATCTCGAGCTTCATGATGATGGTTCTCTCATGGACTTCCCCAAGACTGATGTTGATGAATCTTATATCCTAATGGGATATGGCAGTGATGTTAGCAGATCCATTGTTTACAAGTTCAACTTCTCATATTAGTGGAAATTTCTTCTACACATTGTCCTGCATTGCCTCTCTAACAAGTCAAGGGGATGGGATCAAATCCCATATGAACTAGGTTGTCTAGTTCATAGGTTGGTAAGAGGCCTACGCTTTAACTTCTTCAAATTTGTGATAACCAATTTGATGGGCAACCTTCAAAGGGAGACATTCTACATGTATCTCAGGTTCATTCAGTACCTAATCAATTGTGAGTTGGACTAGAGCAAACTTGTATATGCAGTTGGTCTTCTAGTCCCTCACATGAGGCCGACAACCTTCAAGATTCTAAAGAGGATGTCCACCAACTTCACCAAAAAAGACACTCCACTTCTGCCAGGTATGATTGAGCGCATAGCTCCCAGTGACATCCCTGTTAACCCACAAGTGATGAACCCACACTAGCAACCACCCTCACATTACCAGATCTACCTTCTCACCCTATTAAATACACATATCAGAGATGCCCCAAACGAACCCTTGATCAGTCTACTCTGATTGATAAAGCCCCTCTTGTTCTACCCAAAAAGACTAGAGTGGAAACATGGGCTCCCACTCAGTCTGAGGTCTCACCATCCTTCATTATTGACCTCAACACAGGATTTGAGTTTCCTCAGTCTCTATCCCTTGAGCCTGAAACCAAAGTCGATAGCCCTCAGGATAAGTCTCTATACTCCCCTAAGAAGCCAAAATTGGACAGCTCCACCATAGACTCAATGCCAATAGACATTGATCAAAGTCCCAGGTCATTAGGTATAACTTCCATATCCTTTATTGACCTATTAATAAGAAATGATGAGGAGATTATGTCTTTTCATGGAAATGAAGTTGATCCACAACACCCTTCTAAGGATCAACAGAGCTTAGAGGGACCTCTTATCTCTAGCCCCTATCAGCAAAAACGTACTGAGGTGAGTCCCACTGATATGGAGGGGACTCATGTAGATTCAGTTGCCACTACTGATGGAGCCTCATTAGATCCTTAGGGCAGTGGTAACATTTTTTAGTCTGAATCTATGGCAACTATGCCATTTGATGCCTCTAAAAGAGACATCATTTGGCATAGGAAACCAGAGTGCCAAGATTCAACGTGACTGATTGTAAGGTTGAAAAGACACCCATAGCAAGAAACCACTACTTTGGACCAGATGTTGGATCAAGTAAGGCTGGTGCAACAAAAACCAAACACTTAGACTTTTTGTGTACAACAAATAAGGAACTTCCGAAGACAACTTCAGCACTTCCATAGATAACTGTTGAACTTCCAAAAACAAGTCTAAAGAACTTCCGAAGACAAGCTTCAGCTTCCGAAGACAAAGTCTCTACTCTTCCGAAGCTCAACACTTAGAAGAAATGAAGACTACAACTTCCGAAGTATGAAGTCACAAGGAAGCCTCAAAAGAAGCAACCACATCCGAAGTATAAGTGGCTTCGGAAGAACAAGTTCTTCCAAAGCCAGTTAACCTTCAAAAGTAGCTACTGTAAACCAGTGGACTTAAGTATGGTCTCTTTCATAGTCCGCTGCAAATATCTGAGATACTGCATGGCACTTTCCCACATCCACTAGGAGAAAGAGGGCCCTTAGGGAAAAACTAAAGGAGAAAAAGAAGAAAGAAGATGATGTTCAGCTTGCAGCCATAAAGAAGTCTGGGGACAAAACTTGGATGAAAGACTATCTCAAGGCCCATGACTTCTCACGCAGGCAGGTTGGATCTATATATGTTAAGACACTGCAATGTATTGTCAGTAAAATCAAGGCTGACATACGCTCTGGAAGAAGGAAAGAGATGAACTGAAAAGTATAGGGGATGACTTTCACATCTACTCCACAACCACAGCCTCAACCCGAACCTAACCCTTTCCATTTCCCTGTTAAAACTAAACTAACCTCTAAGCCTCACAACCCTGAACCTACATCATTAACCTTACTCAATTCTTCACCCACTCAATCCAAACTACCACCAAAAGTACCCATTCTCAAACCCAAAACCTTACCCAGAACCCAATCCTCATCCACGAAACAACCACCAAAGTCATCCTCTCATACATCTAAGCCTCTTTCCTTAGAGGAATTTAAGGAAATCAAGAGAAAGCTCATAAATTGAACATCATTAAGCAATATATCTATTGAGGAGGAGTTTGTCAAATTGACTTACACTGACAACTCCTCAAGTTCCCTTATAAGAGAGCAACTCCTTGATCTCCCAAGAGGAACATTGGACTAGGCCGTCAAACTTCTTGGCCTCAACTATGATTCATTGAATGATGAAGAGAAGAAGCTTAGAAGAAGACTGGTGACTCTATTGGATCAAAGAAAGGTGACAAGGTTCCTAGTCAGCCTCTTACGCCAAGAAAGAAGATTATCCAGTGGAGGTTCGAAGACTCTTCTCACAACTTTGTTGTTAAGAAAGAGAATGGATAGATAAATAGGCTAAATGCCTCATCTCTGCTATAGTTAAGCAAATTTGATATTGCTGAGTTGGTAGAGAAGCCATTCTCCAAACCCTCCAACTCTAAGGTGGCTGCTCATATCAGGAATCATCTAGCAGCCTTCATCTTGTTGTGCTAACTACAAAAGCTAAGATTGAAGAAGAGATAAAGCTGAGAGAGGAGGAGGAAAGGAAAGGATCAGCAACCAAAGGCAAAGCCTTTCTTCAAATGGTTGAAGGTCCTAACCTTGAAGCCATAGTTACATAGGAGTATGACTATAACTTTCATGAAATAACTCTCTTCAGGGGGCACAACAAAGGGTACACATAATTCAAAGTGACAGACTGGATCTCCTGTCTATGAATGATTTTTACAAACTTCTCAGCACTATATCTAGGAAGAACAAAGAAATAGACAAGTATATACTTTCCATGGTGCTGAAAGTTTTGAGAAGCAGGAAGAAGTGAAGTTTTGGTAGCATCAGCCTAGGGGGAGTTTGTTGGATCAAGTAAGGCTGGTGCAACCAAAACCAAACACTTAGATTTTTTGTGTACAACAAATAAGGAACTTCCAAAGACAACTTCAGCACGTTCAAAGACAACTACTGAAATTCCAAAGACAAGTCTAAGGAACTTCCGAAGACAAAGTCTCTGCTCTTCCAAAGCTCAACACTTAGAAGAAATGAAGACTACAACTTTCGAAGTATGAATTCCCAAGAAAGCCTCAGAAGAAGTAGCCACTTCCGAAGTATAAGTGGCTTCAGAAGAACAAGTTCTTCCGAAGCCAGTTAACCTTCGGAAGTAGCTACTATGAACCAGTGGACATAAGTATGGTCTCTCTGATAGTCCGCTACAAATCTCTGAGATACTGCATGGCACTTTCCCAGGTCCATGTAGTTGACCTTACTTTAATCCACTGTTCACACCTTATCAGTTAGTACAGTTGCCAACTTTAGTTGGTGGCAAAATGTAAGTCATGGACGTGTCATGACTACCATATCTTAGATAATATTTT
Organism: Flaveria bidentis; assembly: GCA_018326385.1. Taxonomy (NCBI): domain Eukaryota; kingdom Viridiplantae; phylum Streptophyta; class Magnoliopsida; order Asterales; family Asteraceae; genus Flaveria; species Flaveria bidentis. Next base: position 13,496 of record BJCM01263942.1, read on the forward strand.
ATCTAAGATACCTTAACTTAGCTTTGTAGTATTTGCTTAGTCTAAGGTTTCCAGTTGGTATCAAAGTATATCCGACTATAGGTAGTTATATATATAGCTTCTCATTGTAACACATGTAACATGCTTGTAAGAGTGTTGTAATACTTTGAGTTGAGAAATAATATATACAAGTATCTTGAAAAACTATTCTCTTGTGTTTGCTTTGACTTACTTAGTATATTATCATCAACTCTTAGATGGATTCTGCTTCATCATAAACCCGAGTGGTACTTAGTGAGTTTGAGAGAGAAATACTTGTGTTGAGAACAAAAACCAATCTTGCACCAGATCTTAAGGGGGAGTGTATGGATGAACACTTTTACAGGGCTATGATTGGGTCTCTTATGTACCTCACCTCTAGCAGGCCTAATATCATGTTTGCCATATGAATTTGTGCAAGATATCAAGCCAAACCCAAAATGTCACACTTGGTCACTTTTAAGAGGATTCTAAGATACCTCAAGGTGCTCCAACACTTGGCCTTTGGTATCCAAAGAATTCTAACTTAAATCTATATGCATATACAGATAGTGACTATGGTGGTTACAATATGACTACAAAGTATACATCTAGAGAATGTTAGTTTCTTGGTGGAAGGATAGTCATATGGCAATGCAAGAAACAATCATGTGTGTCTGCATCAACTGTTGAAGCTGACTACATTGCTGCTACAAGTTGTTGTGCTCAAGTGTTTTGGATTCAAGATCAGATGTTGGACTATGAATTCAACTTCAAGGAGACTCTCATCTACATAGACAACCATAGTGTTATCTTTATTATAGAGAATGTTGTGCAACACTCAAGGACAAAACACATTAACATCAGATATCATTTTATTAGAGATAACTTTGAAAAAGGGTTAATCAAACTAGTCAAAGTTAACACAAATGAACAATATGTTGATCTGTTCACCAAATCTTTTGATGAACAAAGGCTTAAATATCTTGTATCAGTTATTGGGATGATTAACTTTGTGTAACTTTTCTTAAACTTAATTCATATTGTTTCTAAAATCTATGTATTCTAAGTTGTCAATCATATCACCTTCATAAGCTCATTTTTACTCTGGAAGAAACATCTTTTACATTATTTTACTTAAGATTTTTTAATATTTCTCTTCAGAATATATTTATTTACCTTTGATAGAAAATTATGTCATAAAAAACAAATAACTACTTATGTTAAATTTACCTTCAGAAGAAATCTTCAATATATCTTATGAAGCATAAAATTTATAAGTACTTATGTGTCTTTGAAGAAAAATTTCCTTCATAATGCAAATTAAGTCTCGAAAGTTTTTATTCTCCTTAGATTAAAACTACTGGGTCTAAATTCTCTTCCGAATCAAAATTTTCAAAACTCTTTGAAATATCTTTCGAAGACACTATGGCTTTGGAAGCTTTTTATCAAAACTTTCGAAGAGAAAATACCTTCGGAAGGTTTTTGACTTCCAAGAAACCAAACTATTTGGGCATTTTTTCAGAGGTGGGACTGTCATCCGGATTTCAAAGTTTATCCTCTTTTATTAACTTTATCTCAGATCTATTTCATATATACATACCCAACAGTTCCCCCTCTTTCACTCTCTTCTTTACTGAAATCTGTCTAAACCTAAATTCACTCATAACCGACCATGTTCTTATCTTCCTTCGCTCTTAAGCTTTCTCAAAATGGTCAACCTTGACCGCAGAAACAACCAAGATTTTTCCATGAAACTCCACAAGCAACACAACCAAGTTGCCCTGTTGGACTCTAAGAAAAATCCAAGTTTCTCAGAGGTTTGTTGATTTCTTTCTCTATCAAACTACTTCACCTCCCTTACTATTGATCCTCCACTCTATGAGGATCAACTTCTTCAATTTCAGAAGACCTACCAGAGTGTAGGGGAGTACAATTTTCATCACTCCAGTCATCATAAATACACATTTTTAGCTAGATGATGTAGAAGGTGAATCGTCCTTTCCCAAATTTGTTGTTAACTAATCCTTTAAATAGATAGGATATGAGGGAGATTTCTCTGTAATGACCTTCATGAAAGGGAATGTCTCTTATCAATGGAAGTACCTCCATCATGTAGTTATACACAACCTGTCAAACAAGCATGAAGGATGAGACCAGATTCCTTAGGATCTCTCCTTTATAGTCTATTGAATGGTTCAAGGGGTTAAGTTCAAGTACTCAAAATTTGTGTATACCAATTTACTTGCTAAATTATACTCTTTAGAATACTACATGTTCCCTAGATATGTTTAGCACTTCTTAATTATAACCTAGGCTCACAGTTGAGGGAAAAGGTAATGTTCTTAAATTGGGACTGATAAAGCCCGACATCTTCAAGACTATGAGGAAGCCAACTGTTGGCTTCTCTAGAGCAACACAAGCTAGTGTTGAACCCACACCTTCTACTTCACAACCACCAAAACAGCCGATTTTTTTGGAAAGTTGTCGCTAACAATTCTAATGAGGTGTTCTCCAACAAAAAGTTTTTGATGATTTGGTGGAAAACCATTTTACCAATAGTTTTTCAACAAAATATTATTAATTATTGTAGAGTTTTCTAGTAATGAATCATATATATATTTGATTCGTTTACGACCCTCGGTAAAATAAAGATTAATGGGAGGGAGAGCGAACACGACCAGAGATAAACATAACGTACCAAAGGTCACTTTATATTTTCTTTATTCATATATTTAAGAAAGAAAATCATGTGGTCATTTAGTAGCTTGTAATACCATCATAGAATGCAAATATCCTTATGGGTGTAGACCACATTACATATTTATTTGCGAAATAAAATCGGCTAGATACATCTTCTGCACTTTATTGCTTTTGCTTCTGTAATACCAAAGATCCTCACAACATGCCATAAATTAAAGATAATCTCTAAGTGTGTGAACCACATACTTAACATCAAGCATCTTTCATGATAGCTTGCAGATCGATCTATTTACTGCAGTTATATTCATCGACACCCCTGAAAACATCACATAGATAATCCATGAAAGCAGTTGGATAGGGCATCTTCGGATTCACCTTCTCAAACTCAAAGGTCACAGAAGCCAACTTTCCATCACCCTTTGGTTCAACATGAAATATGATCTTGAAGGACTTGTATATGTTATCCACTAGTCTTGCTTCAAGTACCTTGAAAACTATCTTATGGTTTTCCTCATTAACTTCTTCAATTTCCTGCTTTATAACTTCCCTTTTTCCATCTTTAATTTTCCATGCAAAATAAATATTCTTGTTAAATAACAAGTTAATTTTGTCAAGTTCTTAACTTCATTGCTTAACGATTTCGTACTCTCGTTTGATGTTGCGTATAACTGGCTTTCAAATTTCAAACAATCCTTTTCATTATTTACAATATATTTCACATGATAAATATGCAGTATATAAAAAATGATGTGGATTTCTGATACAACAATAAAAGATGACACAAACCTAACATAAAATTCAGATCGAGTTTGAGCTTTGTTTAAACAGGTTTAGATCGACTCACAAACATGTTTACCTAAAAATAATAAAAACAAATAAAACAAATTTTCAGATTAAAAGTGTTTGTGTCAAACCTTAAAAACACTATATCATGTTCAGGACATCTAACACCAACCTGTCACGTTCAACCCGCCAACGTGTGAAGATGATCATTAAACACCCTAGATAGTTTATATTGGTTGTAGCTAGGTTTCCTGGGTTTGTTTTCAATTTTATTATTTTTTTGCTAGTGTGTATCAATTCATCCTTTTTCAGGATTCCTTTTGGTTTTAAACTCATGGTGCATCACAAGTTTGAACTCACTGATCCTGCATTTAAATTATATATATTCAAAGTAACAGTACGATATAGCAAAGATAAACCAAATGTGTAAAGAAATTATTTTCAGTTCACTACATACCATAGGTAAAGTTCCAGCAAATGATGGATCCAACAGTTCCCCATTGTCCTTCAACCAGATGACAGCTATGAACCTTATCAGGCAACATCGAAGCGATGTCATTTGGTCTGTTCCTAACAATATCATGTAGCACATCTCTGCTGGAATTGATCTCAACATGCATCATCATCGTTCCAGCCACAGCCATCTTTTGATCGTTTTTCGGGACACTCAAAAATGGTGTTTGTTGAGAGAAATAGCTAATCTGAATGTGCATGCAAACATATAGGTTACTTCAGTCTTTATATAGAAAACATTTAGCTTAGAGAAAAATGCATAAACGCTTCCTATGATTTGATCAAATTATACATTTGATCCCTAGACTTTGAAAGTTACAAAGTTAGTTCAAACGTGCAATAAGTGCATAAAATATTGAAGTAACTTTGTAATATTTAATGTTTTAGTATTAAATATGCAATCTGATTAAATCATAGGGAATTTATGTAATTTTCTGTTTTGGTTATTATACAATGATAATGATGTTTGACATGATAAGTTTACATCTTTTCTATAACAAGCATGGGAAAGAGCCTATTGCATAAAGTATAGGCCAATGTTATGTTTGTTCAAGTCTAAATCACACACACGAAACACATACAACATAAGTTATTTACTGCTCAACTTTTTGTTTACACCATAAAAATAAATTACAATTTACAAACTCTTAAATAGGTGAAAAAACTAATACCACTTACTTTTACCCATTTGACCCAATCAACATTATTCCCAACAAGCTACATACATTAGATCACGAAATGATCTAGCCTCTCTCTATATTCTGCGCATTGTGGAAGATAAGTTAAGCACCGGATACGTTATTTTCTAAAAATAAGTCACTATTGCAATTGGTAGTCGCTAATAATTAAGATGAGAATTCATTTTTTTCAAAAAATCAATAATGCAATGCCGGCTGATAAAAAGTCAGGGTCTAGATTTGAAGAAATTTATTATTTGGTTGGTATTGGTTGAGTTTGGAACAAATTAATATCGTAATCTTTAGTTGTTAAAATATATATGATCTTGATTGGGACAGCGTGTTATTTTATTGTGTTAACGGCTCACTTAGTTAAAATTACTATACTCAAAAGTCAAAACACCACCCTGCAATTATTTGTTTCATGTATGTTGAAATCAACTTCTAAAACGATTGCACGGATTGTAAACACATTTCTGATCAGGTTAGACAGATGGCTCAACTGATCACTTAAATCCTTTTTGAGCCACCATAAAATCTAATTACTTTTATGTTAGCATGTGATTTAAAAAGTGCCACCTCTAGGATTCTTAATATATGTATTATTGGATCATCTTTTCCTACCGATAGATATGGTGTTATAATCTAAATAGTATTATGGTTATTTAGTGGTGGATTCAGACATTTTTGAATAGGGGTCGAAAAAATTTTAATGTCAATTGTATATTATTAAATATTATATTTTTGGTTTGATTCGGATCAAGTCGATCACATAAAAAGTTATTTGGGTTAGGTCGGTTGCATAAATAACTAGACAAAACCAAATTACATTCAATTATATAATAAAGTATGGTATACATCACTAGAAATAGATAATAGAAATATAATATTTCTACAACTTCTCTATAAGGGTTTTTTATTATTTGAACCATCCTAAACTAATATTTATCAATATAATAAATAATATTTTCACTCAAATTCTCATCACCAATCTGATTCGGATTATATAGAGAAGATATCTAAAATAAATATTATAAAATAAGAAAACAATTTATAAAATATTCAACCAATAAGTTTCAAGATGGTGTTATAGCAATAAAAAATAACCTAGCAAATAATCAAATAATAAAGTAAAATTTAAAGACTAATTATAGAAAAAACAAACACCCAACTTGAGAATTTAGAATCAAGTTTAATAGAGGGATGTGTAACTATGGACAAAAGGCGGTCAACGGTAGGAAGCTACACATCAAGGATTCTAGTGAAAATCGGGCAGTTGAGGTGTGACATCCGTCACCTAAAGGTCCGTCAATTAACGTGGTTTCCGTTAATTTTTCTCGAACATTCATTCCTCATCCTTATAAACTATCCATGTGGATATCATTCTTGCTTTATCATCTTTATGCTTGTGCTCTCATCGTAAACGTATACTATCTTTAAAACTTTTACAATTTTCATCATCGTTATCACTAAATATACCATTTTAATATAATATTATTGTCTTTGATAGAACCATTTTTAAGTTACCAATATCATTAATTACATTTTTATCATTAATATAACTAGCCTATTAAAGTCATTTTCAACCGAAACAAATTTGAGAACTCGGGGGTTAAGTGCAGGGACCAAATGTGACATTTTGTCAAACTAGGGTTAGGTATAAATACCCATATTCCAGCCCTAGCTTCCATATCATCTTCTTCTTCTTCATCTTCTTCTTCTCTACTTTTTCTCCTCCTCCTTGCATAAAACCGCCCATTTTCTTCGCGTTTCACCGGCAAGACCTCGGCTACAGCTGAGTCTACTCCATTCTTGCAGGTAGACGACCTCGGTCGTCCCTTTCCTTGCTAGTTTATTGCTGTCCATTTAGGGTTTCGGGTGCTCGGAGACAACCCGAGCACATGAGGTCGTGTGGGTGCGTGTGATATCTTTCTGCGTGTTCTTCTTGTTTGGGTGTGTGCAAAATGTGTTTCTGGAAGTTCTTATGGTGTAAATCTGATGCACGGAGCAGTCGAAGGTTGCTCTGCACTTCTGCAGTCGTGATTCTGCTGTTCTGGGGACTGGGTCGACCATGTGACTGAGCCGTGCGACTGGGTGAGTCGTGCGACTATGTCTTTCGTGCGACTGAGTGGTGCGACTGGGGTGTCGTGCGACTCTGTGTATGCATGCGATTGAGTCATGTGGATGAAGGAATGTGTGCGAATGAGTCAATGCGACCGAATGAATGTGTGTGATTGTGCGTGTATCGCACGACTGAATGCCAGTCGTACGAATGGAGGTTCAGTCGTACGAATGAAGCTGATTCGTACGAGTGAAGGTTGATTCGTGCGTATGGAGGTTGAGTCGTGCGATTGGGTGCTGTATGGTACGACTGAAAGCTGAGTCGCACGAATGAAGGTTTAATCGTATGAATGAAGCTGATTCGTACGAATGAGGGTTGATTTGTGCGGATGGAGTGTTGAGTCGTGTGTCTGGTCCTGTCGTGCGACTGAAGTTGCTGTGTGTGAATTTCCTTCTTGTGTGTGGTGTGTGTATGTCGTGTGATGTTAAGGTGACATCGACACGGTTGCCATTGCTAATGACAACGTTAAGTCGACACTATCAAACCTACTAATGTTATTCCAAATCAAATCAACTTGACATTTTACAATTATCAACAACCGAATCGTAACTACTAAAAATTACCCAATATTCATTTAATAACAATGAAACTTTTACACAAATATCATCAGCAGTGGCGACGATTTCTAGTACTTGGATCTACATAAGATCTAATACGTGTGTCTGCTTGTGTGTGTTACACGCGACCGAACCGATACAACCCAAAGCAACCGAACGTTACTATTTACTTTAGACATATCATTAATGCTTAACAATAACTGTCAATAGGTGTTTGACCGTTTACTGCATATAATATTTGGAAACTTTGATCATTCATACTTACCACTTAACAAGTGAGTTTCGTGGCTCCTTTTTACGCTTATACAATACTTCAACATTTACAAACATGGGGGAAAATATGCTCACCCATTTTCTATGCTGTACAACTTACATATAATTTACATACTTGGAATCAACGTGTTACTGTTTTGTGAGTACTTATCTGATACATGCTTGAGTTCGTTGTGTGGTACTTTCTGTACAACCATTTAATTCCAGTGTGGGAACCAACGGATAGGTATTGGTAGTACTACTGGGTTGACACCCCACCCTTGTTTGTTGGTATACTAGTTGGTACCAATAGTGGTCAGGAACGGGCCCTTGGGTGAATATATTCCGACAAGATTCTATGTGTACGTCATAGGTTTGGTTGTAAAGCTTATTGTCATGTGATTTTGCTTACTTATAACTGTATACACGGTATTCCACAACATTTACTATACAGCATCAATTACTATTTTCTATTTAAACCTGCGAGCTCATCAACAATTTTGTTGACCATTTTGAGCATATCTTTTCAGGTGACAATGCTAATTGAAGATCTAGGTGTGTTGCCTTAGTGGAGACCCTAGAATGCATTTTTGAGACTAAACATACTTGACAAACATTTATTTTGGAACATTGTTGTAGTCTGATTAAACAACTTCATTCTTTTGATACTTGTTCCCGGGTTGTGGGAATTACATTACAATTGTTACTACTTGACTATGTGAATTATTTAACATGTTTATGCTTATGGCTATGTTGTCGTGAATATTGACTAAACATGACACAAGTCTTCTTTGTGTCGGGTGTCGTCATGACACGCTTCGTCATCATTACTTATATTGCATCTCTATTGTCTACCATGTGTTATGACGATCCCGTCTCGTTACATCCCCGTGTTTCCGCTTTTAGCGGGGGTGTGAGATGAGGGCATGGGCGGGCTACATCGATCAAACTGTTTAGAAGCATATATGTGGTCGTACTATTCGTCTTTTCAGTTGCTGCTAATATTCTAATTTTGTAAATTGTGATCGATTATTTATTAGTTATTAGATTAGTTGTTTAATGCTTGTGCCTTTGGAGTAATGAGATTAAGTTTTTATTAAATAGTTATTGTTGCGCAATTGAGTCTATAATAATTAATTAAGTGATGAGCTTAATTGTATTAAAAGTTACTAAGTTTATAAAAAATTTTAAAATGTGCATTAATAATTTACAACAAGTTTATATTTGTATAATTTTAAATCTTTAATTTATTTTTTCTTGGTATTGATATCAAAATTTCATGAGGCTCAGTGTCCAAATTTCTTCGGGGTTGATTGGGTCTAGATCGATCATGTATAATGTATATATATGTAGGAAGATAAAATTCCATGCGGTGTGACCAGCCCCTTGGCAAAGCCTAGGTATGCATCTCTGGTTATTAACGATTAACATATTAGGATTTTATATATTTTTTAAGATATTAACATCTCTTTGTGTGCCTTCTCATAATCCTTTGGTATTGTTTCATAAAACGTTATCAACATGAAAGACTTTCTTCAAAAATCCTATAGTTTGTTGAGTGGTTGACACCCTTTTTCTATATTTTCTCTTTCTCTCTCACTAGAAAGTAAACAACTACTTCTATCTCTTCTCCACATCATCTTCTCCAAGGAGCTCCCCGACCTTCTCTCCGGTAGGTTGTTTTTTAATTTTCGACTTAGTTTCATGTATAAAAGGCGCAAAACCCCTTACCTATCGCCTCATCACACCGAAGCATGCGCCCCTTGTACAAACTATGCCAAAAGCAGTCTGAGGCGAACCAACTTGCGCTTGAAGTTGCCCCAAGCCTAGGTGCGCCTCAAGCACCCTTTATAGAGCCAAGATTCCTACAAGGTGAACCGTAAGCTCTAAATTTTCACTACTGAATTCACATGTGAGAAGTGTTATTTTATTTATATGTTATTAATATCTATTCCTTTACATCTAAATTCATTTTTTGTGCCAAGTGTATTTATTTAGACACTAATTTGTATTTTTATTTGAATTGTGTAGTTCCCAATCGAGACTTGTTGGTTTTTATGGAAAAACTCAAAGTAGAAGAACCAAAGAGGAAAAGAGTTTATAACATGACCATATCATCGACGGATATGCCCATATTAGTAACTTTTTCAAACAACTCATGCATGTCTGAAGGTCAATATGACCACAGGATATGGTTATATTCAGACTAAAATCTAGATGAATACCTATTTCCCCTTATTTGAAAAGAGATCTCACTTCTAACATAAAACCTTAGTTTTCTCAAAGGTGATTTTAGAAATTTTTTTGAAGAATCAAAGTTAAAATTGAATATCTCATACTTTCAAAAAGGATCTAGTGCCACACAACCCACCTCTAGTATTTGGTTTAAAAATCTCTAGATCTACCATGTTTTCTTGTATTTCTGTGAGTTTGGTTATGGTTTATGTAAGTCTTAGGATACAAATTCTTTATCACTTTGATTATATGAATCTTAGCATACTTTAGTAATTTGTATACAACTTTCGATAATCATAATGTAAATGTTTATTACAAAGTTATGTGTAAATGTTATTAGAAAGTTATGAATACTTTTCAATGAATGTGTCTGCTTATTTGACTTGATGAAATGTTGAATATTGTGGGTGTTATAATCACATTATTTTGACAAACCATGGGTGTTAGACATCTATTCATGAATTGGATACACTAGTGAAATGTTGATATGTGTAACTATAGATAGTGCGCATATTTATGGTTCAAGTATTCATGTTAGGACATTCATAAATTGAGAAATTTACATAGCTATAATTACATTATGTGAGTCGGGTGGTTGCCATGTGTGCATTGTGTTACCTTTCCAAAGATTTATGGGTTTGGGTAGCTTTAACAGGAATTCAAATCATCTTTCACATTGCCTTAATAATACTATTGGTTCTTCATAACATAACTTTAGGTTGTTATTGTTTGTTTGTCATTTTAGCTATTCAAAGTTATATACTTAATTGGCATTTACAGGATTCTATTTTACGTTCATGTTTCAGGTGTAGAAAATCCAAAGGTTCATTCATATTGTCATTGTTTTGATAAGCGAATTTCAAATCTAATGGCATCTTCCTTTGATTGAATATCTTAATACTTTACTTAGATTAATTTTTAATTAGTTTAGTTAATCATGACATTCATAAGTTATCATCTTTTATCAACTATATATTGATAAATACTTAGCATTAAGAGTCGTCGTATCCATAGATCGATACTTGATGTTTACCAAAAGTCTTTCTACTATCTAATAGGTATATTTTTCTATTGGGGTAACTTTGTAAAATAGTAACTAACTTTCAAAAATGTTCCAATTAAGTAACTCAAGTTTTAAAAATGTTCCAATTAGATCACTCATTTTTATATTTTATACAAATTAAAAATCATAACATATTTTTTAGCATGTTATACTTTTGGATTCAGTTAGAAAATATTTTTTTCTATCTTTTGATGCTGATATAGAACGTTGACGTAAATTTTAGGCACTTTTTTTATTTTTTTCATAATT
>BJCM01263943.1:7537-17735 GCA_018326385.1 Flaveria bidentis
ATTTGAGGTTTCATTTTTTTGCGATTATGATGTAACATATCATTATCTACAATTGTGTTTTTGGATTAATGTTATTTTACTTTTGTTTTTTTATTTAAAGGTGATATGATTCAACAATCCATCTTTGAAAATGTATTACATGTTTCTACTTTTTACACTTTTTTATTTTTTTTATTTGTACTACCATATTATTATTATGTTTGATTGGAATATGTTTGATATGTGCAAATTGTTTTGATGTATTTAGAAGTATTATTTGAAATCACACTTTTATTCCACAGTTGACTTTAACACATTAGACAAAATGATTTCTTTTAAATTTCTAAGAAGATAGTTCCCGTTAGCAATGTGTTTTGTAATAACAATAAACAAGAGTCAATGACAATCACTATCCAAAATTGATTTGTTTTTTAAACAACTAGCGGTCACACATGATCAGCTTTATTTTGTATTATATCGAGTTAAAAGTAGATAAAGATTACAATTATTAATATCAGATAATAATAAAAAATACCAACAGAACATCAAATGTTCTATACAAAGAAATTTTTGAATGTTTATGAATTTGAAATATTGTTTTTCATATTCAATTTTATTCGTTTATTACTTAAAATTGTTATTTATAAGTTTACTCATTCATTATTATAGACTATTTAGACGTATAAGTATTAATAGATAAAATATACTAATATATGATGTAGCTAATGTTAAAAATATAAATAAAAGTCGATATACAAAGTATTATCAACAACTTTATAACTTAAACAACTTTTTTAAACAACAATATACTTTTAGATTGAACTCGTGTGTTGCACGGGTCTTTAGCCTAATTAAATTATAGAAAAAATAGTAATTGTCGTGAAAAAAATTCAAGAAATTGATATGTTCAAAAACTGACTGCATTGTAAAATTTAAATGTGTAATGTATGTTTAAATATGTAGATTGAAATTTTCAAAACTCAAAATTTCAATTTTTATATCTTTCCCATTTTACTTTTCGATTTTTCATCTTAAGGATTAAAATATTTTATAATTTAAGAGATTTAATCTATAACTGAATTCTTTATAGATGATATTACCTTTTTTTAGTTATAGGGTTATTGGATTTTAATAATCTAAGTTTAGGGGTGTTCACGAGTCGAGTCGAACCGAGCGGACCTTTGCTCGTGCTAGTCTCGTTTTCAAACTGAACCGAGCGGAAAATCGAACGAGCATTTTTTTAGCATTAAATTTTCGAGCGAGCGTCGAGCGAGCGCAAACGAGCGGTGAACAATTTATACAACCCAACTATCTAGTGTGTCATATGATTTATACCGTAGCGAATAAGGTTTCATTACATAATATTTTCATGGATGACAATACGTTGTGGCTGACAATAAGACTAAGTCTGTAGCTGATAAGACGGAGAGCATATTGCAGAGAACGATAACGATGAAAGCGGGAAATGATCGAAAAAAATATCTCTTAACGGGTTAGAACTTCACTTCTATGTTTAATGTATAACTTTTTATTAGTTTGATTGATCAAGTATGCATAAATATAATTGTATATTTGTATATAATAGGTCAAATCTAATAGAGTGTTACGTATAAATTATATATGCATATTAATTCGAGCCGATCTGAACCGAGCGGACCTTTGCTCGTGCATGGCTCGTTTACAAACCGATCCGAGCCGATCGGCTCGTTTATAATCGAGCAAAAATTCGAACGAGCATTTTTCGAGCAAATTCCGAACGAATGTCGAGCGAGTGTCGAGCAGTTTGAACAACCCTATCCAAGTAACATTTATTGGCCGGGGTTAATCCCTTACTAACTGAGAGTTAATCCCGTTTGTTTTTTTATGATGTGGACTGTTTTTGTGATCAAAACACTAAACACTAAGTTAAAATATATCATTAGGTCCGTCAATTTGAAACTTCCGCCCCCAAACACCCATCAATTTCCACCTCCTGATTTGAACCACCAAACTCGTTGGAGGTAGATTTCAGGTGATGATGGAGGTGAGACAATAGAAAATAGACACAATTGAGACTAGACGGTGCTGGAGTTGAAAAATGACTTAAAGTTGACCTCATTTCATAAAAAAACCAACGAGGGTTAATTCTAAGTTAGTAAATGATCGTTGTAGGAAAATAAGTTCAAAGTTAGAGTGGTTGTAAACATTTCTAGAATTAGAATTAATCCCGAACAATAAATAAAAGTTAGAATTATTAAAAACCAATAACCCTAAATTATATCCAAAATAGAATAAAAAGGTTTATGAAAAAAAAATAATTTTAAAACTAATTTAGACATATAAATGACACGTGTCAATAACTTCTTATGAGTATCATGTGACAACATATAGGTTAAAATTTGTTATTTGGCTAATCATTTTCATTTATTTATATATAAAGATTAATTCTATTTATCATTTATGAAAAGTAATTTAAACTAACAATCTATAGATTATAATAAAAGAATGTTTGAAAATGATACTTGGCATAATTTTAAACCATATAATTTTAATTTTCTCGTTTCTCTCTCCTATAAAACAATTACTTTAAATATTTATAATATTATTTAATTTTCTTTATAAATTAAGAAAAGATGATTTTATAAATGATTTTTATAAAACAAAAAAACTAAAAAGAAATTTTTTAATATTGATATTTTTTTAAAACGGTTTGTTTTGCAATAACCGACGATGCCGAGTGGAAGAACTGTCGCTCAACAGATAAAAGTTACTCTAGAGATGACATGAATGTTTATTAAAAATGTAATTAGGGTTTAAAAACAAAAGTTTAAAATAATGATATCATTGTTTTATTACTTATATTATTACTCATATGCAATTTCAATCATATCGTTTTATAATTATTACATTTTCATTACTAATTACTTAATAGTTTATTTATTCAACTCGTGTAATACACGAGGTTCTAACCTAGTATTAAAATATAGTAAAACATCAACCCTGAAAACCAAACCACTTAAGATATTTAGCCTGTTTGCCCAACCCAACTAACTCGACATGGTTTGTTATTTTTCCTTCTAACGCGTAGTTAGTGGTTTGTCATAAAGTTGTCATCAAAACTAGGTTTTAGAGATTATCAAGTTTATACGCCTTTGAACCCTAGCCATTCTTCATATGAATGATTTCATATGTATTTACACTAAAAACACTTTTTTATTATTATTTGTTTTAATTAAATAATAATTTTTATATCTTTATTATTATCTTTTCTTTCTACTACACTCAGCAACCACTTTTCCCAATAAGAGAAATCATGATACAATACTCGTAACTTTTTTTGTTATTCACTCATAGCTACTAAACCATCCTCGTATTATAGTGTATACACTCATATATAAAATATAGAACCTAAAACTCATGACAATATATATACACCCCAAATCTTCACTGGCCCAAGCCACAAACTACTAGCTCATAATTTCTCTGCTGCTGACGCCAATGGCCCAAGCCATTCAAATTTAATTTATTATCTGTTAGATTCTTGATTAGTGGATTAGATTATTTGTTATGCTAAAAATAATTGAATAGTAACGTTTTTTTCTAGATAATGTAACGTCTCCGTTTTTTATATGAACCCATTTACATAGCAATTGTTGAGATATTAACATATTTATATTTTTATTATGTTGTTGAAATTTGTTTTGCTTTTATCTTTTGATTATGTGATCCGGTCATACTGTAGTGGCCAACCCACGAACGTAAAAGAGAGAGGATGACCGTCAAGATTTAGACACGGAGGAGAAACGAGAAGCCTTCCTTTGCGATCCGGATGGTCTAAAATGTTACTACTCCTCCATATAAAATCAAAGAGAAAGACGCATGTTTCTAGTGAGCCCCAGACCCGTAACAGCAGGGGACCCTCTTCTATTCTAACGCACTTTGCTTGTCATTGTCTCTAACGTTCCCTTATCATTACTAGTAGTCATCGTTTATTACATCTTTAACAACCACAATTGCTATTTATTTATTTAAACCTATATGAACTTAATAAACTTAAGTTATATTTTTTTGCTAATTAACAAGATTAATAAAATTTTATTTAACATCTTAGGTTAACGACTGTCGGTTCTCGGCGGTGAGCATGATCTGTTGGTGGTAGCGGTGGGGTACAACCGGTTTTCGACAACAGGCACCGTTGGTGGTCGCAGTTGATTGTCGGGAGTGACGGTGGCCGCGGCGGTCGGTGGTATGTAATGGCGATGATTGGTGGTCATTAAGGTGGTTGCGGTTTGCAATGAGTGATAAATACCAATTGCTTTATAAGTGTTTTGTGAGTAACAATATATTTAGAATTAATACTTTAATCTTATGACTTTTACTTTGAAAAATCATGACCTAGTAAGACTCCAATCCTATGACCTCCACTTTGAAAAATCATGAGGTGCTTCCTTCTAAACCATTTGATCTAGGACTTATTGGCGGATTTATTTAACTTATTTGGAGTTGGTTTACCAACGGGTAGGCTCAATAAATTATCAAAATATATTCTTTGTCAAAGAGCTATGTTTTAAATTTGGTCAAAAAGAGTTCGATTGATTCATAAGCAATAATATAAACTACGGAAATCCCCTATGCGTTGTTGCAAGGATGAAAGCTGACGTATAAGTAACTGGTGTGTACCACGCGTGGAGTAGAAAGTTATTTCGTTCTTTGAGGCTCATTATTGTGTGTCCTAGGGGCTTCACTAAAATGGCTATAATACATAAGTTTCTGTTTCGGTCTTGCGATAAGTCGAAACGACCGTAGGCGGTTTGAGTTATCGTTTAAACCAAAAAAGCTTATTTTATGAGTTTTTTAAACATTATAAACAATTGGTTATCTTTTACTTTTGCATACATTATAAACAATCCTAGAAAATTCAAACCGGTCATAGAAAGCAGCTCTCATATCATTAAGGCATACTAATCATACATTTTGAGACGTAGAGTCATAAAACATAATAAACAAGAACTAAAGGATGCAAAATAGTAATATTAGACAGCCTAAGAAACAAAGAAAAAACCTAATACAATATTTAATATACACATATTGTTCTATAATACGTCATATTCTAAACAGAAATGTATGCAAAATAATAAGGAGAGTGGGAGTACTTTGTGTTATGAGGGGTAATAATGTGCATTACTACTTAAATCATGCCTATAACGATGGATCATATAGAAGAGTGGCTGATGGTACAGGGTTTTATGCATAAACACACATGAAAGAATTAAGAAAATCAAATAAATTAAGCATGCAAATGAAATCGATTCTTATAAAATAGACACACAAAACACAAGACATACGATCCAGTTCCCAATTATATGTGACAAAAGCTAACACACAAACCCGTGATACATCAATGAATCATTAAAGATGGACATACATACGGAAGAATTGAATTAAAAGAATCATCAATTAACATACCATGCTCACACCAATTCCAGCATACTCATGTGACTAAACATAAATGCTAATTGTGCATTGACTTAAGTGATAGCTATAGATAATGGACACAACTCATGAGTTATTAGCCTTAAATAGAGAAACCGTTGTATAGTACACAACACACACTTCCTCCTAAAACCCTAATACATACTTTAGACTAACCAACAACAAAAACAAGAAGAATGAAAACATAGAAAACTAGAACCACACATACCATTTGATTACATGAAATTACTTCAATTATTAAACATATAATTGAAGCGACCAAGAAAAATGAAAGATGAGGCCATAAAAACCAAGCCGAAGCGAAGAAAGAGGAGGGCACCCTTCAAGAACTAGAATCCTGAGGAGAAGAAATCAAAAGCAGAGAAGAAATGGACACGTCTTGTTTTTTTTAAATGACATATTAGTGGTTAGTTGTTAGTATCATAAAATTATTACTTATTGTCACTTCCAATGTTTGAATCTTGTAAGTATAAAATTTTATTTCTTGTATAACTTTGTTACCATTCAATTCTTAGTCTATTATTGTAAATTTCTCTCTATGTATAGTAAAGACTCTCCACTTATTTTGGGCATGAGAGAGTAATTTATACGTAGTATTAACCAACTTCTATTCCCTTACCCTAGCCCATCGACTCCTTCCCTAACTTTTCTACTTCATGTTCCCTTTTGCTCTTTGCCATGGCTGCTACATAAGCCATTGATGAAGCTCTCCACATGAACACCATCATGCATATTATTACAACTAAACTATCTCTTGTGAAAGAATCAAAACGGTTTCACTTCTATTGTATCAAAACCTCATGAATCATGTTGATGGTTGAAAATTTTACTCCTAAACCTCTTTACATCACTTGGATAGTCGCTGATCAAATAGCAATACTAAATCCATGTGTCATAATTGGAAGAAGCCGTCACCAAGATCATTGGCCTTCCCATAACCCGGTAGATCTGGGTTGCCTTAGAATCGACATATAACAACTCCTCGGTTGAACGGGTTAAGAACCTTTAGACCAATTACGTCACACTGTTAAGGGTTTCAATTATGTGTGGCTAAAAGTAGTTCATATGTTTCTTTAAAAAATTAGTTTTTAGTTTAACCATATCTATACTACTATGTAATACGTATAAGGATAAGATGATAATTTCATTCATAGTATAATACACCTATACAATATTTTAAACATATAGTACAAGTATTTTATGCAGTAGTTTCACTTTTGCACCTATTTAATTAACTTATTCTAATTATTGTATTATTTAGTACATATTATTAATATATTAAATTTATATTTACTAATTATATTTTTATAACTAAATACTATTTAAATTAAGTATTACTTTACTTAAATATTTAAGTATAACTTATATATATCTTTATATTTATAATAAATATAATACTAATATTTTTCTAGGGGCATATTGTGAGTTTAATAATTTTAATAAATTCATTCTCACTGAAGATCCAAGCATTTGTATTTATCTATATCTTTTATAATAAAAGTGAAACGAGAATAGAATGATAATTTTACGTATAGATTAAGACACCCATATGAAAATCATACTTAAATTTTCAAAAATTAACCATTTAATTCCATTTATGCCCTTACAATAAAGTATAATATATGATGATTATTATACAAATATTAAAGTATATACGCATAGCCAAACAAAACAACCATTTATTTTTAATGCCATTCATTCATTGTGATTGAGCACTAATCTCTCTTCCCCTTGATGTTTGTTAACATCTTAATAATAATAAAGATAATAATTTATGATGACTATTTCTCCATTAACTTTCTTCGATATATGCAAATCACCACCAAAAGTTACATATGATGATAATAAAACTCTAACATACAATCATAAAACGAATCCCCCTAAAATCTAGGTCATAAGTGAAATTTGACCACGAATTAATACAACTCATGTTTTCACTAATTTTTTAGGATAATATAATTTTCTTAAATAATTTTGTAATATACGTAATTATTTTCTTTCATTTATTTTTTAATAATTATATTTAGATTTTTTTATTTACGTTATAACGCACTGAGCTGATACTAACTAAAATTGAATTACTAAAAATCATGCAACAGCCGTACCACCGCAATGCGCGAACATTTCAACTAGTTTGTATATATATAAAGAAGTGCCTTTGCAATGCGATGAGAGCTGAACATGTAAAAAAATTCTAAAAAGTATAGTTAGATCTTCAAGTTTAAAAAGTTATAGACATTAAAAAATTATGGATGGAGATCTTTAAAAATCAATAATTGTAATTACATAATTATCATTTGTGTAAATGATAATTAAAGTAGTCAAATTTATAAACAAATAATTTCTCCTTTAAACTTTTAAAAATTATTATAAAGTCCTTATAACACGTATTATAATGTAGTACAAATATTATTATATTAACAAGTAGGTTAGATAACCATGTGTTACATGGATTAAAATAATATATATATATATATATATATATAATAGATTATATAATATATGTTATAGATAGTGACACACCCCGACCGACGGTGGAATCATCGGGGTGGACGAATGTGAAATGATTGTTCATAGCTCATGGAATTAAATAAGTTGAAATAATATTAAAAGCCATATTTCATTGAATAATACTAGACAATTAAGTCATTATAATACAACAAAGAATTAAACAACAACATAAGATATTTAATTAAACTAAATCAAGTTCTATATGACCAAGAAGAATTTCTCAAGTAGCAATCCCGAAACATGTTAAAAATAAATGGTCAACTATGAAAGTTGGTGAGTTTCCATGGGCTAAGTATATATAAATATATAAAATGATTTACAAGTAACAATTCATGTCAATGGTTATGAATTATACAAGTTTACAGAACAAATATAGCTACAATCAAACCTTGACCAAGAATAAGTTTACAAGTTTATAATGATTAACTAAGTGTACTTGGTTCTTATGATGAAAAAGCATACGTGCAGGATTGGTTTTTATACTCAAGACATGTATTTCTCTCAAACTCACTAACAAACACTCAAGAAGCAGAGTTCTTCTAAGAGTTTATTATAATATACTAAGTAATACAAGAAAAACACAAGAGAATAATTTTCAAGATACTTGTATATATTACTTTTCAACTCAAAGTTTACAAGACTCTTACAAGCTTACTACAAGAGTTACAATGAGAAACTATATATACTACTATTTACAGTCGGATATACTTTGATACTAGATAGAATCCTCTAACTAAAGCAGATACTACACAACTATAGTTAAGGTATATTAGATAATGTCTTATCTAAGATATGATAGTCATGACATGTCCATGACTTACCTTTTGTCACCAACTAAAGTTGGCAACTTATACTAACATATAAAGGTGAAAAGTGGAATAAAGTATGATCAACTACATGGCATTTTGGGAAAACGCCATGAAGTATTAGAGGTCTGCAGCAGAGTGCAGAGACCATACTTATGTCCACTGGTTCATAGCAGCATCTTCCGAAGGTTAATTGGCATCGGAAGAACAAGTTCTTCCGAAGCCTTTTATACTTCGGAAGAGGATGCTTCTTCCGTGGCTTTGGGACTTTTACTTCGGAAGTCATTGTCTTTGAATTCTTCTAAGACTTGAACTTCGGAAGAGAAGACTTTGTCTTTGGAAGTTGGAGCTTTTCCTTCGGAAGTTGATTTTGCACTATGTCTTCGAAAGAATTCCATTTCCTTCGGAAGTTCCATACTTAGCTTCGGAAGTCCTTTACAAGTTGTACCAAAAGATAGTCTTAGTGTTTGGTTTTGGTTGCACTGGCCTTCTTCTTGATCCAACAATACGTCATCAGGAGCCGACAATAACATTGGCTTTAGCACCAAATAGGCTTGTCAGGCCCATAGATCTATGACGTCGCCAGGCTAGCAATAGTTAATGATTATCAACATATAATGTATCTCATATAACACTCAAAATAATACCAATAACCATGAAAAAAGGTAAAGATGAATTGCATGTGATTACAAGTATCAAAAAGTTTACAAGTGTAAGTTGATAAGGTTAACATGTTTCACCCCAAAAGGTGTGAATATAAAAAAGGGCATGAAAAACTCACATTGTATAATGATGGTTGTAGAGTACATAAGGAAGATTGGATGTTCAAGAGTCAAAGGTGATATCCTAAAGGATAAAAAGAAACAATAACTTGAGGTCGGAATTCATTACAAGAAGTTAGGCTGTTAGGTCTAGTTTGAGTAGATCTAGTTCATTATGTATATGCTTAGTACTTGAATTAATATCTGTAATGAATGTTTGTAATTCATTATTGGGTATGCATTTAATATATAGGTTAACCCATTTTTGTGTACGTTGATTTATGTATGGTTGCAGGTACAAACATTATACTCGGTCAACTTATGAAATTGACTGTGTAAGAAACATCTACGGATGAACATTTTGTTCTTCTGTAGATATATTTTGTAACACCCGGATATTTAAAAAGACAATAAAGGAATAATAAAAGTAGGAAATGAAAATTTAACCCAAGTTGAAGGGTTAAAAGTGTCAAAAGGACAAAAGGTACAAAAAGTTGGTGTAAAAGGTGGGCATGGCCGCCCACCCTCCCATCACAACCTTTTCATACGGTTTTTAGAGAGAGAAAGAGGTGAACATTCGGGTCTTTGAAGAAGAACAAGAAAAAGGCCGGATTTCAAGGTAAGAATTCGAGGGTTTATGTGTTTTTGTTGAGTTCTTGTTTTGGTTAT